>PVKA01011034.1:0-62320 GCA_004027165.1 Ctenomys sociabilis | reverse complement strand
ATCCCAGGGATGCAAGGATGGTTCAATATTCGAAAATCTATAAATGTAATACACTATATTAATAGACTGAAATCTAAAAACCACATGATCATCTCAATTGATGCAGAGAAAGACTTTGACAAAGTCCAACACTCATTCATGTTCAAGGTCCTACAGAAAATTGGAATAGATGGACTCTATCTTAACTTGATAAAAGCCATCTATGACAACCCCAAAGCTCATATAATCCTAAATGGGGAAAAACTGAAATCTTTTACTCTTAAATCAAGTACAAGACAAGGATGTCCTCTATCACCCCTCCTATTCAATACAGTCTTGGAATCCTTAGCAACAGCCATTAGAAAAGAGGGAGAAATAAAGGGAATGAGAATAGGTAAAGAAGAAGTTAAGTTATCACTATTTGCAGATGACATGATACTTTACTTGGAAGACCCCAAAAATTCCACCAAGAAACTACTAGAACTGATAGGGAAATTCAGCAGCATAGCAGGATACAAAATCAATACTCAAAATTCAATAGCATTCCTCTACACAGATAACAAGCACACTGAAAGGGAAACAATAGAAACAATACCTTTTACAATAGCACTGCAGAAAATGAAATACCTTGGGATTCACTTAACCAAGGTAGTCAAAGATCTTTTCACAGGAAATTACAGAACCCTAAGAAAAGAGAGATTATAGAGGATTTCAGAAAATGGAAAGATATTCCATGCTGCTGGATAGGAAAAACCAATATCGTGAAGATGGCCATACTCCCAAAATTGCTGTACAGATTTAATGCAATCCCTATCAAACTGCCACCAACATACCTCCCAGACATAGAGAAATCAATCCTAAAATTTATTTGGAGCCACAAACGACCTAGAATAGCAAAGGCAATCTTGGCCAATCAAGACAAGGCAGGAGGCATCACAATTCCTGATTTGAAATTATACTACAAAGCCACTGTGATAAAATCAACATGGTTCTGGCAACAAAATAGACCTGAGGATCAGTGGAATAGATTAGAAGATGCAGAGGCATCTACAAAAATACTCAGCCATCTTATCTTTGACAACAGGGCTACAGAAGCTCACTGGAAGAAAGATAGCCTCTTTAACAAATGGTGCTGGAAAACATGGCTTTCTACATGCCGAAAACTAAAACTTGACCCAGCTCTATCACCATGTACTAAGTTAAAGTCAAAATGGATTAAAGATCTAAACATTAAAACAGAAACACTCAGTCTCCTGGAAGAGAAAGTAGGAGGAACTCTTGAAGACATAGGGATAGGTAAAGAGTTCATGAAAAAACATATTTTCGCACGGGAAGCACTTGAAAGAATCAACAACTGGAATCAACTCTTCTTAAAGAGCTTCTGTATGTCAAAAGAAATTGTCAACAGAGTGAAAAGACAACCCACAAACTTTGAAAAAATCCTAACTAATAAGCAATCAAAGAGAGGACTACTGTCTAGAATATATAAAGAACTAAGACATAACAGGGCCCTCAAATTTAAAGACCCAATTCAGAAATGGGCATCTGAGATGAATACACACTTCTCAGAGGACACAATTAAAGAAGCCAATAAATATATGAAAAAATGCTCCACATCGCTAGCCATTCATGAAATGCAAATAAAAACAACACTGAGATACCATCTCACTCCAGAAAGAATGGCTATCATAAGGAAATCAACCAACAACAAATGTTGGAGAGGTTGTGGAGAAAAGGGAACACTTCTCCACTGCTGGTGGGAATGCAGACTGATACAACCATTGTGGAGGTCAGTGTGGAGACTCCTCAAAAGAGTAGGACTAGAAATCCCATTCAAGCTGGCTATCCCCCTACTGGGAATTTTTCCAAAGGATCTGAAAACATTGTATCATAGTGATATACGTGTACCTATGTTTATAGCAGCACAATGTGTGATACCAAAATCTTGGAAACAACCAAGATGTCTATCACATAAGGAATGGTTGAAAAAGATGTGGTATTTTTATATAATGGAGTATTACTCAGCTATTAAGAATAAGTTTGAAGCATTTATACTGAAGTGGATGCCACTTGAACATATACTCACAAGTGAAATAAACCAGACACATATGTGTAAATATCATATAGTCTCCCTAGTATAACAAGCGAAAAGCAGAAATACAAAAGGAAACGTACTACAACAACTAAAATCAATTGAGTCAGATAAGGCAAAGTGAATGGCATATGCTGCAGGATACTAATCAGCTTTTCTTCTGGATGGTTAACAACCTAAGTTCACAAATCAGAGTTGGAGAAATAGAAGAGCCACAAGGCCCGCCAACATTTTGGCCCTAGCCTTTCAAGGTCAGCGAAGACTCAAGACATAGGAGAGAACCTGTACTGCAACATCATGAAACTCAGTTGAGCTCCAAGTTTTCTGAACAAGGAGATTATGGAGCCACAGAGGAAAGAGATTGAAGTTCTATAGTGTGCCTGGGGTGAGTCAAATGGAGAGAAAACTTTCTCTCAGGCTGTCACAGAGAGCAAACTGGTCAAGCATTGGCTGTGACTCATCCACATGGATGACACAGACAGGATCTTCAGAATAATGTACAGGACTACAAGATAAACCCTGAGGGGACTTCATTGACCACATAAGAAACATAAAGTACATGTATTTATATATAAGTCTTGCTCTATCTAGGTCTTAACCATGCAGAAGAAAAGTACAAAAATGAAGTATACATCGAGGGGCCATAATATTAGGCTGAGCTGTAACTGGCTTTGGTCGACAACTTTGAATAACTCACTATTGTTGTGGAATGCTGGACTGTGTTCGATTCTGTAGTCAAATTCAAGCACTGAAGTTAGATGAATGACAATGGAGTGACCACCTTTGACAGGTGTAGACAAAGGAAGAGGTATACAAGGAAAAAATCATGATGTGTGTATAGACAGTACAGTTGGGATAGATAATGCTGTGCTTCTACATAATCCTATGAGAAGCAAGATTTGCACTGATGGGATGAACAGGATATTATGTCGGCTTCTAGTACTATGGTCATGCACTAGGAAAATAATTATTGAATTTTTGATATAATTCAGGCATAAAAAATAAGATAAGCAAACAGCTACACTCTGAATTTACTGATAAGAGACATCTGCTATAATAATGTCTGTAAGTATAATATCATGTATGCAACTTGTACAATACCAAAACAGTATGAAAACTGTTTGCAATGTGTTACTTTATTGAATCTGTCTTGTTAAGGTGTCTTAAAACTGTCTGATTGATATTTGTACTTCAATTAAAAAAATAAATTACAAAAAAGATATAGTTACCAAAATTTTTAAATAAGATAATTAGAACAAACCTTTATTTTTAAATTAGCTATGACAGATATTAGTATGCCTATCTTTTTTTTTTTCCTTTGGCAGAACTGGGGATTGAACTCAAGCCCTTACACTTGCCAGGCAAGCACCTATTCTACTGAGCCATTTCCTAAGCCCCTTAGTATACCTATCTTAACATCTTTTACATATACATTCTTTCCACTTCCTTTCCCTCTTTTCTTCTTCCCCCATCCCAGTTTCTCTTTTCTTTTGAACAGTCTTTCCCATTTTGCAGTGTCTATGGTACATTTTGGATCTTAAACTTTCAGCTTCTCATAATAGCAAGAAATATGGTATTTAATCAAGATCTAAATTCTAGAACTTGCTGGAGCAAAGAATGTAAAGAACTCTCCTTCAGGGGAACAAAAAAGGTCTGTGGGTTGAAAATGTTATGGTGCTTTAAATCACCAGCATTGATTGTGAGATAAGTTCTACCATCCAGTGCCACTGCTTATCTTATGTTATGTTTAAAATGTTAACATCCTGCAGGACAAATAATCTTGTCCCTTCTTGAGAGATGCAGAAATAGACTCAGAGCAAGTGACCTGGTCAAAGTTTTAAACTTAATTCTGTCCAAGTTGATATATACTCATACCCTTGTACAGCATTTATTTAAAATAGCAAGTCTCACAAGTTAGGTGAGAACATATTTGACAAAAATGAGAAATAGTATTAATTTTATATACGATTATTACTTAAGGAAATATTGCTATTGTCAACAGGATTTACAAAACTTAGATCATATATGTCTTAAGAGGGAAATGTAAAGCACTGAATACCCATATCAGGACAGTAGAGCAAGCACAAACAAACAATGGTGAACCTGAAACTTCTAGGAAAAGAAGCGCAGGTTAAGCCAAAAGCTCCTCGGAGGAAGGAAATTATAAAGATCAAAGTACAAATTAACCCTTTTCACACTAAACTACACAAAGTATCAATGAATTGGAGTTGGGTATTTGAAAGATGAGATAAAATTGGCAAACCCTTATGCAACCTTATCATAAAAAGGAAAGAAAAGACTCAAATCCATGCAATTAGGAATGAAAAAGGTAAAGTCTCAATGGGTCCTACAGAAATCCAGGAAACCTTCTACATCTTCCTTGAAAACTTGTATTCTAATAAGATGGAAACAGCAAAAGAAATGGACATTCCTAGATACACATTAATTACCAAAGTTGAATAAAGAAGATATAAAAATCCAAAATAAACAAGTATCAATCAGTGAAATTGAAGATGTAATTAAAAAATCTGACAACAAAGAAAATCCCAGGCCCTGATGAATTCACTGTCATATTCCACAAGAAATTTAGAGAAGACTTAATGCCAATAATTCTCAAGCTCATTAATGAAATTAAAGGGCAGTAGTATTCCCAAATTCATTCCCGAAAGCAAGTAATACCCTGATACCAAAACTGGAGAAAGACCCAACTGAGAAAGAAAATTACAGATCAATATCCCTAATGTATGCGGATGCAAAAAAGTCTTTGGTAAGATACCGGCAAACAGAATTTAGCAAATGATCAATAAAGTTACATAACATGGCCACATGAGACTCATCCAGAGATACAGGGACAATCCAACATATATAGGTAATACACCATATTAATAGAACCAAGGGCAAAAATCATATGATCATCTCAACAGGTGCAGAAAAATCTTCTGACTGTCCAGTACCTGTTTGTGAAAAAAAATTCCCACATAAAATTGAAATAGGTGGTCTGTATCTCAAAAAAAGCCATCTATGACAAACTAATAGCTAACATTATATTAAATGAACAAAAACTGAAAGTATTCACTCTAAAGCCAGAAATAACACAAGGATATTCATTGTCTCCAGTTTTATTCAACAAAGCCCTGAAAACTGTAGCCAGAGAAATTAGACAAGAGAAAGAAATAAAAGGAACAACAATAGGAAAGGAACGAGTGAAATTATTGATATTTGCAAATGACAAAAGGGTCTACTTAGAAGACCCCAAAAATTCTGCTAAAAATTGCTAGATTTAATAAGCAAATTCAGCAGCATAGCTGGATACAAAGTCAATTCTCAAAAACTAATAGTCTTCCTTTACATGAATAAGAAAGCGAATGAGAGAGAAATTTGGGAAACATCTTTCACAATAAATGAAACATTTATAAAATGTTTTTATAAAATGAAATACCTAGCAATAAATCTAAAGAAGTATATAAAATACCTGTAGAAAACTATAGTATTCTGGCTGGCCAGATAGCTCAGTGGATTAAAGTGCTTGCTTAAGCAGACGGAGGGACTGGGAATTTGATTCCCTGGGATGCCATGTCAGCCCTGCCCTCTGGGGCATGCTGAGATGTCCACTGAGTCTGGGCATGATGGCCTGCATCTGTAATCCCAGCGTTTGAGAGGTTGAAAACAGGAGAATCACTATGAGTCCAATCTGCATAGAGAGACCTTGTAGATCCTGTACTAATAGATAAAAGATAAATGAACTACAGTATGTTGAAATGAAGATTGAAATGAATATCAAAAAATAGAAAGAGTACCCTTGCTCTCTTCTCAATATAGTGAAAATGGCCATACTTTCAAAACTATTATTCAGATTTCATGCAATTCCAATCAAAATTCCAACAGCATTTTCCACAGAATTAGAGAAAACAATCTTCATGTCTCAGATGAATAAATACAAACAGCAAATAAATATATGAAAAAAACACCATCACAAATCATTCAAAAGATGCAAATTAAAACACCACTGAGATTCCATCTGGAAAGAATGGTTATCATCAAGGAATCAATGAATAAGAAATTCTGGAGGAACAGTGGGGAAAAAGAGTGCCTCTCCACTTTGCTGGCAGTGTAGATTGGTACAACCATTGTGGAAAGCATTGTGGAGAATCCTCAAAAAAATAGGATTGGAAGTCTTTTCTGACCCAACTATTCTTCTTCTGGTATCTTACCAGAAGAATTAAAAACACCATATCACAGCAATATATAAGTAATTATATGTATAGCAGCATAACTTGTAATAGCTAGGTCAACACCTCAAATGCCTGTCAACAAAGGAATGGATAATAAAAGATGTGGTCTTTATTACAAAGGAGCATTACTGAGGCATAAACAAGGAGAAACTGTAGAATTTTAAAGGATGCAATTAGAGATCATACTCATAAGTGAAATAAAGTAGATGCACATGTGTAAACATTATATTTTCTTTCTAGTGTAAGAAGCTGAAAGGGTAAATAAGATCCAGAATACATAATAGATACTGTAAAATGGGAAGAAATCTCAAAAGAAAAGAGAAACTGGTTTATGGGAACGGTTCTCTTACTTCATTAAGAATATCAGTTTGAGCTAGCCAAATACCTCAACAGATTAAAGCACCTGCTTAGGCAGATGCAAGGGTGGGAGTTCAATCCCAGGGCCTGACATGCCAGCCCCATCCCTGGGGCACACAGAGAGGGCAATAGAGATTGGGTGTGGTGATGTGCACCTGTAATCCCAGGTCTTGGGAGGTTTAAACCAGTGGATCAATACAAGTCCAATCTAGTAGGGAGACCCTGAACACCCTATGGATCCTTCCCTAAAAATATAAAGAAAAAAATAGAGAACATCAGTTTGTGCCAACATTATCTGGACAATTAAATGCTGATGTCTTATCCTGTGTTCTGAGTAATTAAAAAATAACAATACGCAATGTATTAGATATTGTTACCCTCCTTTCATATTGTTTTGTAATTTGGGAGGGTTTTTTATATTAAAAAATGAAAAATAGTAGAATTTATATGTTAAGGAAAGTTATAAAGTAGGTTAATATAAAATCTATAATTAAAACAGGTAAAATAGTAAATAGGAATGAATGTAAGTGACAAATGCAGTTAATCAGTGGATAAACTAAACTCACCAACTGTAATACATATTTGTCAAAGTGGACAAGAAGAATAGGTGAACATCATGGTATCACTACTCAAAAGAAAATTAAAATAGTTCAATTTTGTGCAAAGTGCATTTTACTTCAGAACAAGGATGTGTATTGGAAATAGAGGGAACTTTCCTAATAATAAATTAATCTGTTTTCTGAGAGGGGTAGCAAACCTGGACATGTATATAAAGAAAACCCAATAACAACAAGCTAGGTAAGATGGATAGAAGTGAAAATAGAATTAAAGCTTCCAGTTATAATAGCAAATTTTTCTAACAATTTTCTTATTATTTGACGAGTTCAAAGGCAGCAAAGTAGAAAAGATAGAACTATTGAGCAACTTGATATAATTGACAGCTATAGAGTGTTCCATCAGATAATGACAGAAAACATAGTATTCTCAACTCACACAGAAATTTCATGTAGATCATAAAATGATTCGTTAAATAATACACCCCAAATAACCAATGTCTTTGAAGTGTCAGAGACACCAAAAACTGAACAATTAATTTGAACTAACTGAAATTGAAAGTACACAATTTGTAGGATACAGTGAATGTAAAGCTAAGTTTAGAGAATTAATTATTAAAAAAAATAAAATCAGTGAACTTTCATCGTAGTTGAAAGATTAATTTAAACCTAACATAAACAAAAGAAAATAAGTAATAAAAATGAGTGTTTTTAGTGATGTGAAGCCCAACTGTCTCTGTTACAGGGTAATAATGTCACTAAGCTTCTCTTCTGGATGTTTAACAACTAAAGTTTGCAGACCAAAAATTAGAGAAAAAGAGGGACTACAAGGATAGCCAGTATTTTGGCCCTAGCCCTTCAAGGTCAGTGAGGACTCAGGACATAAGAGAACTAGACATCCTGTAACTAAGTGGTGTCTCCATTTTTTTTGTTGTTGTTGTTGGACCTGGGCATTGAACTCAGGCCCTTGCACTTGCCAGGAAAGCACTTATTTTACTGAGCTATCTTCCTGGTCCTGAGCTGTCTTCCTAGCCCCCAAATTTTCTGATCAAGAAGATTATGGAACCACAGAGGAAAGTGATAGATGATGTATAGTGTACCTAAGGAGAGTCACCTAGAGATAAAAAATTCTCTCAAGCTTTCACAGAGAGCAAATTGGTCAAGCAATGGCTGTGATTCATCCAGATAGCTGACACTGACAAAAGATCTACAAGGTGCTGTACATAGATTCAGGGTAAACCCTGAGGGGATTTGACTGACCTTATCAAATAGCAAAGGTTGCATTTTTAATTATATAGGACTTGCTTTAACTTGGTCTTAACCATTCAGCAAAAAAGTATAAGCACAAGATATAAAAAGCGATGCCACGTTAATATGCTGAGCTGTGAAAGGCTCAAGGCAATGACTTCTGACAATTGCCAGTTCCGGTGATAATGCAGTATTATTATGAACTATTAGACTCTATTGGATTATTTTGCTGCATTCAATTAGATATAATATTTGAACTGGCATCAAGTATGAAAAGACTTCTCCAAATACAGTTTCTCTAACTACAATGGAGCACCTATCCCTGACAAAACAAGACACAAAAGGGGGATATAAATAAAGAACAATTTTGTAGTGAAAAAAAAAATATATATATATTAGTTAAGATGGATATATAGTTACTTTCTCTTAGTTCAATGAGAAAAAATGTTTGTACTAATAGTATTTAGACAAGGTTATTAGACAAGGTATCATGTCTGCATCTTGTCCTCTGAATAACTATTATGAAGATAACAATATACAGCATATTAATAATTATAACTGTCCTATTTACCTGTTTTGAAACTGTTTCATTGCTATATTTTTCTAATTAAAATGAATTAAAAAAGGAAAAGAAAAACAAACCAAAATGAGTGTCATTACTTGTGATGTTGTTTGCCTCAAGGTTATGAATCAATTTAAAACATTTACTTTTTGTCATTTATTTATTTATTTATTTATTTATTTATTTATCTATTTATTTATTTATTTGGTACCAGCTGTTGTTACACAACTCAGACTTGTAGTGATCCTCCTGTCTCAGCCTCCTGAGCTCTGGGGTATTCCATGGCCTACACACCATGTGGTACTAAGAGTCTGTCTTAGTTACTCTTCTCTTCTTCCTGGGACAAATACCAAACCCTGAAGCTTAGGGAAGGAAAAGTTTATTTAGCTCACAGTTACTGGAAGTTTTATAATTTACGGCAGCTTGAATTACATAGCAAGACCTCGAGATACTGCCATTAAGTGCTACAGGGTCTGAAAGAGAGGCTGGGGTGCCACTGTGTCCAGGATGATCTGCTCCGTACCTTCAAGAGAGGTCACTAGGCCTGAGATGGGGGTGTGGGTGTTGTGGGGGGGCACAGGCCATCAGTTTAACAGTTCCCGCCTCTCTGGCCCGACCCTCAAGCCCAATCCTGGTCCTCTTGCCCCACCCCTCAAGCCCTATGTTTCTCTTCAAGTGAGACTGCCCCGTGATTTACATGAGACTTTGGGGGGACAACTAGATACTAGCCATCACATTCCACCTCTAGACCCCTAAAGTCTCATGTACATCCCTTTCTGCAAAAGACATTTTAGCTCATCTCTAAGAGTTGTCAAAGTCCCAAAAGTTTCAGTATTGCTGAAAAATCCAAGTCCCAAGTCTCCTCCAAGATCCAAGAAAAACTCTCAACTGTGAGCCCCTGTACAAATAAAAAGTTAAATGCATCCAACATTCAAAGACACAAGATAAACACTGTCATTCCAAAAGGTATACACAGGATACAAACCATTGGGGCCCAAACAAGTCCAAAATCTAGCAGGGCAAACGTTAAGTCCTATAGTTCCATGTGGAACATCTGAAGCAATCTGTGGCAAATTGTGAGCTCTGTGTGGCTCTGCCCTTATGGCACTTCTGGTGGTTGTAGCTCCCATGGCTTCTCTCTTAGGCCAGCTTTGCTCCCTCTTTGCAGTTTCCCTTAGATAATCCATGTTCCTGGCTTTTCCAAACTTCTAGGGTTTCCACAGAATAGGCTTCTCACTCTGTGCTTTACATACTGCCCTCTCAGGGGGGCCTTCTTCTGAAATCTAGGTGGAAGCCTTTATAACCTCAGAACTCCTGCATTCTGCATGCAACTGAAATCAATGCCATGTGGATGATGCCAAGGTCTGCTGCCAGCTGGAAAAGTAATGAAGCTTTCCTTTCTCTTGGCTGTAGAGGTTGAGTGCCTGGCTCACTGAGCACTCTGACCCTGATTCCAAGAAACAAATTCTCTATGCTGGCACTATTCTGTAATCTGGTGTGCCTGCTGCCTCCATTCTGGAACCTGGTATGGCCGTCACCTCCATTCTGGAACATGGACTCTGCAGCTTTCTCCTCAAAGTAAAGTTCCTCACCCTTGTGAGTCTGTGGCTCCAAAGGGTGAGAACCTGCCACCTCCTGTGATGCCCTCAGGACATATTTTCTACTCTCCTCTTCCTACTCTCCATATCCTTTCAGCTCTATCTTTGCATCCCATACTTTTATTGGAGCTTTCTTTCTGGCCAAATTCACAACATTTTTGATCAATATGCTGGGCTCTTTGTTCTCCATTCTAAACATAAATCTGACTAAGAGCCCCAATAATAACCATGCCACTGCCCCTATATTTTACTGCTTTGAGATTTCCCTTGAAAGATTAGTCAATGCACCATGCTTAATCTCAGTCTCAGGCAAAGTCTCTGGACATGGGCAAATTTTTTTGACAAGCCAAAACACAAGTGATCTGGAATTCAACAACCAGTGCAGTCCTTCTTCCCAGAAGAAACCTCCCCAGCCTGGTCTTTACAGGAAGAATTTCTGTCAGTCTTCTGGTCTGAGCTTTGACCAGATTCTTCCCTACACAATAGCTGAAGCTGTTCCAGTGCTTCTCTTACAGGCGACATCTCCAAACCTTTCCTATCCCTTCCCATAAGCCATTCCCAAAAGCTTGTAATCCACATGGTCAGGATTAGCCTCAGCAATGACCCCACTTTTCTAGTACCAAATATCTTAGTTACTCTTTTCTAGTTACTGGGACAAATACCTGATAGTCAAAATGAGGGAAGGAAAGATTTATTTAGCTCACAGTTATTGGAGGTTTCAAGACACTGGATGAGGCTGGAGTTCTACCATGTCCAGGATGACCCTTGCCACACCTCTCAGAACGCACAGGTCAGCCAGTTTAATGGTTTCCAACTCTGGCCCCACTCCTCAAGCCCCGCCCTGGTCCTCTGACCCCACCCCTTGAGCTGAACCCTGCTTCTCAAGCAGCTACTGTCCCATGATTTACATGAGGCTTTGGAGCGGCAGCTAGATACAAACCATAACAGAGTCAAACCTGCGTCCTTGCTCTTGCCAGGCAGGTGCTTAGGCTGCTGAGCTATCTCTTCAGCCCTTCCTTATCATTTTGACTTTGAAGAATAACTGGAATTCTCATTCTCACAGTTCTAATGCTAAGATCACACTGTAATACTAAAAAAATAAATTTAAAAATAAGAAAATAAACAAAGCCAAACTTGGCTTATTGAAAGTTGATAAAATAATAGTCCTCTGTTAAAGACCCCTATAATGGGCTCTGATCTCCTATTCTGGTAATAGAGAATGGCAGGAAAAGAAAGAGCAAGAGACAAATTGTGGGTTTGGGAAGAGATCTGGAACCACCAGTTGTTCTTAAGGAATCAAAGGCCATGAGGTACCCAGACTCTTGGTATTTGTTTATGAATCTGAGTCATGCACAGGACAATGTGTGAAGGGCAGTTGGTGTTTCTGGGAACAGGAATGGTGACTATGGTGGGTAGGAAGATCCACATATTCTCATAAGAACAAAGACAAGGATGAGAGTATCCCCAGGTACCTTGTCTTCTTTAGGTCTTATCTTGCCCTGTGAGTACCAGAGCAGGCATTAGACCTAGGGTTTCCAGCAGTGACCAGAGAAGAACAGGGAGTTGCCACATTCCAGTCTGGCCCAAAAGAGCAGGACAAGGACAAACTTTAATATCATTAGACTCAATTTATAATATATCATCTATAACATTTCTCCTTTCCTGTTTTTATATATTACAGCAGTTTAAACAGTACATAAGCCACGAAGGCCACCATAGCAGCAAACATAGTTTTAGGAGTTTGTGGGAGTCCCTGTCACCTCAACAGTGTGTGAGTCTCCTGTAACATCTTCTCTGTTTATCCTCATGTCAGGGTTTTGTAGCCTGCCTGGATCCCAGTGTTTGCAGTTCTGGTTTTCTCTTAGGTCACCAGCACCAGAGGGCTGAATGGAACAGGCTGCACTACTGGGCTGGGGTGCTCTTCACTACGTGGCCACACATTCCGGGAGGGCAGCCATAATGGTGTCCCATGACCTATTACCACGCAAGTGTACCTTGACTCAATATTATGAGCCACACCGGGCCATCCCACTGTCCTGCTTGGATGTCCTGCTTGTATGACAAGAGCCGTAGGTGTGCTCATCAGATTTGCCTTTTTTCCAGTGAAGTTCTGAGGAAGGGTATTTACTTTCTGGAACCAGGCTTAAAATTTTAAGATATCCAGATCTAATTGCGTATGAGGAGGCAACCATACAAAATAAGATGATACAAATTGCCAATATCAGATATTAAACAAGAGTCCTCATTACAGATGTCAGACACTATCATGTTAATACTATATAGGAATAATATATAATATAATATAGTATAATATAAACATATATATCCTAAAAAGAAAGGGCCAATTCCTTGAAAAATACAAAATAACAAAATTCATTAAAGGTGAAGGAGATAATTTTAACCTCTCAAAATATAATAAAGTGATTTGATTAATAATTAGTGATGGATTGCAGTATATTGAGCTCAACTTTTTTTTTTTTTTTTTTTTTTTTGTATTTAGGACAGGGTGTCTATCTGACTGCGTAGATGGGACTCATAGTGATTCTCCTGTTTACAGCCTCCCTTAGTGCTGGGATTACAGGCACCATGCCCAGTCTCAATCGCCATCTTGGTGTGCCCTGGGGGCAGGGCCAGCAGGCAGGCTGGGGGATCCTGGGCCTGAGTCTGCCTAAGTAGGCACTTTAATCTGCTGAGCTATTTGGTTGGCCCTTGAGCTAAACATTACAGTGCATTGGCTCCATAGAGTCAGCGCCAGGGCAAGTGAGAGCCGGACGGGCACTGAGCGACTGAATCTCACTGAGGAAGACAAGTAAACATGGGCAAAGGAGATCCTAAGAAGCTTAGAGGCAAGATATCATTCTGTGCATTCTTGTGCAAACTTGCAGAGAGGAGCACAAGAAGGAGCACTCAGATGCTTCCATTAACTTCTGAGTTTTCTAAGAAGCGCTCAGAGAGGTGGAAGACCATGTCTGCTAAAGAGAAAGGAAAATTTGAAGACATGACAAAAGTGGACAAGGCTCGTTAAGAAAGAGAAATGAAAACTTATATTCCTTGTAAAGGAGAAACAAAAAAGAAGTTCAAGGATCCCAGTGCGCTCAAGAGGCCTCCTTTGGCCTTCTTGTTCTGTTCTGAGTATCACCCAAAAATCAAAGGAGAACATCTTGGCCTCTCCATTGGTGATGTCACAAAGAAACCCGGAGAAATATGGAATAACACTGCAGCATACGACAAGCAGCCATAGGAGAAGACTGCTAAGGTGAAGGAAAAGTATGAAAAGGACATTGCTGCTTACTGGGATAAAGGAGAACCTGATGCACCAAAAGGGAGTTGTCAAAGCTGGAAAAAAAAAAAAAAACAAGAAAAAGAAGGAAGAGGAGGAGGAGGAAGATGAGGATGAAGAGGAAGAAAGAGATGAAGAGGATGAAGAGGATGATGATGAATACATTGGTCCTAGTGCAGTTTTCTTTCTTGTCTATAAAGCATTTAACCCCCCTGTATACAACTCACTCTTTTCTAAGAAGAAGAGAGTCTAGGGAGATAGTTCAGTAGAATAAGTGCTTGTCTGGCAAGTTCAGGGTCCTGAGTTCAGTCTCTGGTCAAAAAAAGAACTGAAGTGCAAGGCTGTGTAAGATTTGTTTTTAAACTGTACAGTGTCTTTGTTTTTATGCAGTTAACACACTACTGAATGTGTCTTTAGATAGTCCTGTCCTGGTGCTATTGTCAATAGCAATAACCTTGCCTGGTGCAGTGTGGGGGCTGTAAATTGGTGTGAAAATTTAAAGCAGGTTCTTGTTGGTGCACAACACAAATTAATTATAAATGGGGACAGTAATCTTTTATCTTCAATTGTCTCTGATGCAGCTTATATAAAATAATTGCTGTTCTGTTAACTGAGTACCATTCTGTAGTTGCAAAAAAAAAAAAAATGTTGCAACTGTTTTGTTCACATTCTGAATGCTTCTAAGTAAATACAATTTTTTATTAGAAAAAAATAATGTTTTTCTAAGATGCCACCAGGCATCAATGGTTTCACTTATGAATATTAACAAATATTGAGGTATGAAATCTCTTTTACAAAGAAAAAGAAGAAATTCTCCCTAATTTATTGTAGGAGGCTAGTATTATTCCATTAATTTCATTTTAATTTTATTTTATATTTAGGACAGGGTATCCAGGGTGCTCAGGATCTCACTACTAGATAGAACTCCTGATGATCATTCTGTTTACAGCTTCCCAAGTGCTGGGATTATAAACACATGCCACTACACCCAGTCTCAATTGCCACCTCAGCGCACCCCAGGAGTAGGGCTGGCATGGCAGGCCAGGAGATCAAACTCCCGGCCCTGTGTCTGTCTAAGCAGGTGAGCTATTTGGCTGGCCTTCTATTCCATTAATTTCAATAGCAGATTTTTTTCTGAGCCTACTGTACTCTTGATTTCAATACTGGTTTGAAGACACCAAGGAAAACATGAGTCACTGTTCCGTTGTATATTAATTTTTAGTTTCTTCCCTCAATCCATTAGAAGACAGTTACTAAAATCATTTCTAAAATGCTTAAATATAATTATTTTTAATGTAGTAGTAATAAAGTAAATTTAGGGGGCAGGGTCTATTTGGAGAACTTTAGGTCATGAGGGGCTTTCCAGGGAAGGGGATATTAGGACACTGGTTCTTTCATGAATCCCCATCATTGCTTCTCAGACACAAGAAGCACAAACTTAATATGACATGTGTTGGCCATTAAGTTGTGTGTCACCAGATGGCTAAGGACAATGGAGCCAACAAGCCATAGCTTGAAACTTCTGAAATCATAAAACTCCTCCTTTGTTTTTTCTCACTTCTTCTGTCATACTGATGGAGAAAATGTAGACTGGGAAATGGGGTCATTGCTTTGATTATACCTGATGCTGTGGTTTAGAAAACTTTGGTATTGGTTTCTGGGTTGAATTAAAAAAAAATTATAAATGTGGATTAGAGAAACTCTGCTAGAGAAAGACTGCTCAAAGTAGAATCCTGGTATAAATATAGAAATTCACTTTTATGTTCCTGAGAGCATAACACATGGAAATGAGAACCTAACTGGCTGGACTAGAGGTCAACATATAGTGTTGTGCTGTAGTAAAAAACTTTGCTACATTTTCTCCAGGTCCTAAGCCTTCTAGTAAAGATTAAAAGGGACAGAATAATCTGAGTTTGGGGGCCGGGGAGATGGCTCAGTAGAATAAGTATTTCCCTGGTGAGCACAAGGGCCTGAGTTTAATCCCTAGTTCTGAAAAAAAAAAAATCTGGGGTAGGAAATTTCAAGGCAGCACAACATTCAGGCAGTGGCACAGATATCACTGGCTTCTTTTAGCTAGATGGGCAGTGAAAATCTGGAGCAAAAAAAGCAAAGCAGAATGGGAAAACTTGTACTTTTGTCAAAAATGCAGATTCAAAGTTGCAAACAAAGAGGATATAGTTTTAAAATGATTGGAGTCATTAAAAAAGAAACTGAGTAATTAGGAAAATAGGAAAGATGCCTTGAGATATATCAGGCATCTACAGGACCCCAACAAGGCAGGCTAAAAGACTTGAGAGTCCCGCCCTTCTGGCCCAGGGTCATCCTAGGAAATTATCTGTCTAGCAGTCTTCCTTTCTGTTTAGCCACCCAGCCTTTATGTGGCTGCTGCAGCCAAGGTTCAGGTGCTCCCAGCTTGAGTTAGCAGCATATCTAGGTTTCAGCTCCATGACACAGGTTTTGTAATCAGTGCTGTCGTTTGGTTCTTAAATGTTACCCAGAAGCTCATGTACTGAAGGCTTGGTTCCTGGCTGACAATACCACTGGGAAGCATTAGAAACTTTAGCAAATGGGGCATGGTGGAGCCAGTAGGTTATGGGGACATCTGCTTCAAAAGTATATTTTGTTTCTGGCCCCTTCTTTCTTTTTTGCTCCTTGGCCACAATGAGGTGAGCCGTTTCATCAAGGCACCAATATGGATTGAAATCCCTATAAATATGAGTCAAAATAAACCTTTCCTCCTTTGATGTTTTTCAGACATTTTGTCACAGTAGCAGCACGCTACCACATGCCTGCAGAATGCAAGTTATGGTGTCATGGAGGTTTCCACCAAGGTATCAGGATGCAGAGGAAAGCTTGGGAGGGCACATTATGTAGCAGGTTTTGCAGTTCTTGCTAAAGCCCCTGACAAAGTCATGCATGAAGTGACAAGGTGAAAGCTGAAGCTCCAGTAAAGACCTCAGGAACGTAGACACCAGGAACATAGAACACTTGCTAAATGAAGCCATAAACAGTGTGCAAGGTCAGCCCAAGAATGGGACTAGGTGGGCTGCAGCCAGCAAGGCCAAAGGGATGAGCTCACATCCTAAGGCCTTGCACTGGAGATGGAACTGCAAGACTTGATGTTTGCCTTGCTGGGCTTCTCTCTTGCTTTGGTCCAGTTCCTCTTTGGGGTTTTCATATTTCTCTCACTTGCAATGGCAATGTTTACCTGATATGATCATATCTTGGAATTATGTAACTTATTTTTTGATTTTTTTGGAGCTAAATTAAGCTGGAATAATAAAAATTTTGATGACTTGTGCAGATGTACCTGAGCCTATGTGGTAGTGGGATGGAATTTTATGGTTTGCATGTTAAATGTTCCCCTAAGGCTCATATGCCAAAAAGCTGTCCCTATCCTATGGTACTGTTGAGACTGGATGGGAGAAATTATGACATTGGGGATGTCACTTTGAAGGGGATTTTGGGAGATTTCACTCTTGGCTTTCTGGCTACCTTGAGGTAAACAAACCTCCTCTGTCATGCCTGTCCCCTAGGTGTTCTGCCTCATCATTGGCCAGACAGAAGCCAATCCACCTGACCCTAGACTGAAAGTTCTGAATCCATGAGTCAAAATAAAACTTTCTTCTTTTTAGATTTTCTCAGGTACATCTCAGAAAACTAGCATGATAGTTTCCATTATTCAAATGATATAGGCAGTCAGGCATGGTGTCACATGACTGCATTTTTGATAGCATGTTGTACAAGAGCATGTTTGAAAGAAGAGGGAGTATTTGGGGGAGGTTAATGAAAATGTGTCTTTCACTAAAACAAAATTTTTAGATTTTAAATTGTAACCATGTATTTTGATAACACCTTTCTATATGCTACTTTTAGCCAGATTTACTATGAAAATAAGAGCGAAAAGGTAAAGTGGAGAAGTCTACAGTTCAGCTGGAAAAATAACACATTTTAAGTTGAAGCTAAAGGTAGCCATGGACATCAGTGTCACTTAAGGAACACCAAATTCTTCACACCACAACAGTAGGAGATCTTCCTTTCCACTTGAATGAAAATTTATCAGCCCCTTTACTGCCCACATTCCTTCAGCCTTTTGGTCTTCTGATATCCCACTGCAATTGCCCTATAGTTCCATTTACCTTATCTTGAGAGTTGTGCTTTGGGGTTCTTGCAAGGGTAACAATATAGTATAGGACACATTTTATAATAGTATTTTATAACGAATTATCCAAGAATCATATACAAGAAATGTAGGATATTTGTCCATACACATAAACACTAAAGAATCCAGCTGAGGATCCTAATATCCTTCTTGAGTCCAGATGAAAAGATAGAGCTCATAACAATGCTTCCTGCAAGTCCAACTGGAGGCCTAGAGCCCATAACAAAGTCTCATGCATTTGAACACTGTAGAGATACACTGGTGATTTTATTCAGTACTTGGGGATATGTATAGACTTATACTTGTCCTCATCTAGATGTGCATAGATGTGAATGGATCTCAATTTTTAGTAATTTGGAGATACAGCATCTTCCCTTCCAATTATAATTTTCCCTTTTATCCCAACTTTATGATCACCAAGAACTGCTTGGAATTCTAGAGACCACTAGTCACACTGTAGCAAAGAATTTGTCTACTGTTTGTCCATGCCCTCAGACTTTTTATGAGGCTGATTTTAAAGGTTCATCTGGCAAAGGAAATTTCAAAAAGCATAGCATTCGGGCTTTGCCATGAGTAAAAGCTGTGAATGGAAAGATTAAGAAAATATTGAAAGACACATTGCTATTACTCACTCTCAAAATACTTTCAGTTTGAACACACGTATTTCATTATTCTTGCCACTTTGTGAAGCAGTTCTCGAAGTTTTTCATGTCTTTGGTTGTGCTGCATTGGTTGCCTCAATGTGCTGAATAAATTAAAAACATTTACTTCTCAGGTTAATGTTTTACTTTGCAAAAGACCAGAAGTAACATGATACCAGATTCAGTCAACATGAGAGATGTGGCCAGACCCCAATTTGGGGAGAAGGGTATGGCACCTGACAGCGCCACTGACTGTATTTTTGATCACATGTAGTTCAAGAGTGTGTTTGAAAGAAGAGGAAGTATTTTTTGTGGGGGGTTAATGAAAATGTGTCTTTTACAAAAACAAAATTTTTAGATTTTAAATTGTAACCATGTATTTTGATAACACCTCTTACAATGTGCTTTAAGCCAGATTTACTATGAAAATGGGAGCAAAAGGCAAAGTGGAGAAGTCTGAAGTTTTTCTGGAAAAAGAACATGTTTTAAGTTAAAGTTAAAGGTGGCATGGGCATTAGTGTCATTTAAGGAACATCAAATTCTTTGCACCATTACAATAGATTACTTTTGGGCATATTACATCTAACAAGATGCCACTTATTCCAAGCTCAGGGGGGTAAAATTACAAGCTCATTTCAAAGACATTCATCTGGGAAAAGTCCCCTGGGGCTGCCACAGGGCTGCCCAGGACTCATTTACTCATGTGCTACTGTTGCCCCGCATCCACACAAGGCCTTTGCTTTTCCATCATCTGCCGACTATACCCATGATCTGGGCACTTTGGTACTGTTCCTTATGAGTCCATTCATTTTATTTACCTACGGCAACAAATTGTGCCATTGGGGTAAAACGTAGCCTCTCAGGTAATTCAAATAATTGGATAGGAAGGCTGGAATACATTCTTCTTCCCCAGTGTTAACAATTTAAAAAATAAAGGGCTTCCTCCCTATTTTTTTTAAATTTATGATTTTTTTGAAAGCAGATGAGCCACATATTTCATAACATAAAATACAAATTTCCAGCACTAGAATTAAATGGACCCCATAAAGTCACCTTTTGGAGTATCTGTCAGGTAATTACCTGCCAGCCATATCCGTTCATGCATTTCAGGGAATTTCTCTTACCCTTAAATCTCCTTTCATCAATTTTGGTGCTAGGCAGTCATATTATTAATACAATACCAGGA
The DNA here is from genome assembly GCA_004027165.1 of Ctenomys sociabilis. Taxonomy (NCBI): domain Eukaryota; kingdom Metazoa; phylum Chordata; class Mammalia; order Rodentia; family Ctenomyidae; genus Ctenomys; species Ctenomys sociabilis. Next base: position 42,429 of record PVKA01011034.1, on the reverse strand, counting down.
GTAGACACAACCCCCAAGTTGGCCCACATTGTCTGTACTGAGATTTGGGCTGCTGGACTAAAAGCCAAAGATTCAGCCTCTATATGATTTGGCCTGCAAAATGCCTGTACAGGACTTGAGAAGCTTGTGCTGCTCTCCACTAACTTCTCATCTTTTCCTCAATTGTAGTTACATTCTACACCCAGATTCTCGTAATACCCCTCAATTTTTAGAGTAACTCCCATGACCATACTTGGCTGTTGGCTCATTTTTCAGGTTAACTAAGTTCTGCTCAGTTGAATGTGCAAATAAACAATTCTAAACTAAAATGTGGATTGTGGGAGAAGTAATAGCTCAGCAGATTAAAGCACCTGCTTAGACAGATGCAAGGGGCCAGGGAGATGGCTCAGTAGAATAAGCGCTGCCTGGCAAGCTTCAGCAGAACTTCTTCCCCAGTGCTAACTATTCCTCCCCATTTTTTACTTCAACAGAACTTGTCTAGGTGGAAAAGTTGATTTGATACAACAGAAGAATTTGGCTTTAAAAAAAATGCAAAACAAAGTAGTGTTGTATGTTACTGGCATGTGATTTAGGGGAAATAAGTTTTCCTAATTTTAAAGTAGATTTAAGCAAGGCTCTTCTCTCCTGCAAGTGCTTTGATCCTCTGTCTTAATTCTAAAGAGGACAGAACAAAGCTTCTTTCTACTTGATCTTTTGGATTAAAGTATACTGGTTCCATGGAGGTCCTTTGTATTTCTGTAATATTCCAACTTCTAAATAGTTAAGAAATCACTAGGAGAAAAATTTGTTGTTTAAAATTTTCATTCATGCAACAAATAGGTATAGAATGCCTCCTACTATGACTAACACCATACTGGCACTGTGGATTCAGAGGCAATAGAATCAACAGTGCTCTTCTTCTCATGCAGAAGGAAGATTTTGGGTTCTGGAGTACAGTAATCTGTGGCGATGGTTATAGCTTCTAGTTGATTGAAAAATAATTATTAAATTCCTCTGTAGCTCTATTGTGGCTATGCTTTCCTGATTCTCAATAAGTTTATTATATATGATGGTCAAAGGAATCATCTCTATGTCCTACCAGAATCACTGAACATTATTAGTCTACTTCTGTGAGAAGCAGACACCTAGATATAACTTAAATGTAATTATTAGGTAAAATGCCTGAGGAAAAATGTAAAGGTTATTAAAATAGGGTAAGTTTCTGAACCAGAAGGAAACAGAGGAAAGGATAAGTAGGCAGAAGCATGGCAGGTTGCTATGCAAGCTACAGAAACTTTGGTGCAGGATCACTGGGAATTTTCTAGGCATGTTAGTCATTGAGAGTCCTGTCTCCCAGAACAGGTCTGCCTCAGTATCTATGTTGTTTCCCCCTCTGGCTGAGAACAGCACCAGCAGTACAGCCTTGTGCTTCAGAGTGCAGCCCAAAGCCAATTAAGCTCCCTGTGTGCAAGTTTGTGAGATTCATTCTCCCAGCGGTTAAATGATCTAAGAGATAAGAACACAGCCTACTGTCCTGCAGAATCAAAATTACTATTTCCAAAGCTTCCATTGCTGTCAATGCTTAATCATTTGGCTATTTCAGAACACAATTCATGGCATGGGGGTCCACAAGGTGTTTTAATTACTTTTCTCTCTCCTTGTTGAGACAAAATACTTGACACCCAAAGTCAAGGACATAAAGGTTCATTTAGCTCTGTTTCTGGAGGTTTAAGTCCATAATTGGCTGTCTCCAATGTAGGGTGGCATGGCTGACGGGCAGCTTTCAGGAGGAAGACAGCAAAAGCAGCAAGAGCAAGAGCAGGAATGGCCAATAGCAAGCCTTTCCTTCACTTATACTGTTTACAAGAGGCCTGCCCCAGGGGGTGTAGCCCTCACACCTATAGTCCCAGCACTGGACCATGAATCAGTCATGCACCACTCTACCCAGTCTCACCCTCTCAGTGTGCCCTGGGGGCAGGGCCAGCAAGGCAGGCCAGGGAATCAAACTCATGGCCCCTGCATCTGTCTTGTTCAAATCCAAGCCAGAGATCCTGATTACCCTGAAGAGCACTGAAGCCATTGGCAGGGCATTTTATTGTTTGGCAGAACCAAGGATTGAACTCAGGCCCTTGCACTCATCAGGAAAGCGCTTATTCTACTGAGCCATCTCTCTGGCCCCTTGCATCTGTCTAAGTAGGTGCTTTAATATGCTGAGCTATTTGGCCAGCCCTTGCATATTCTTTCAAAAATACAATATTTTTAAGAGTCTATGGGATTTAAAAAATGCTATGTATTGGCATCAAAAAATTCAGCTTTCAAAAGCACAAATCAGAGTTTATCTCTGAAGACAAAAATGAGCAACACAGCAAGAAACAATGAAAAGTTAGCAATTTGAATAGAAACATAGAAATCTGTGGGGAATTTTAAAATATACACTTATTAATAAATCCTGGGTGAAAAAAGAATTCCATTCTGAAACTTAACAGCATCTAGAGAGAAACAAGATCATTCCATTATGAACACTTTCAATATTTAAGTCAGAGGAAGATGTTAGGGTCAAACGCTTGTATAACCAAGACCAGTAGGAGTTAAAAGGTAACTAGTAAGAAGCCAAGGTGGGGGGAAGAGAACCCAAAATATAGAGGATTTAATGAAGAGTAGGTAAGATTAATGATAAACACAAGAAAAAGAAAACAAAACCTGGGGTGAATTGCTAAGATCAATAAAAGATAAAACATGTCTGACCAGACAGGTCAGTATATGAAATTACTTTGTAAGAAACTAGTTATAACATATGTCATAAACTATCATTGATAGGGCCAGCGAGACAGCTCAGCAGACTAAGTGCCTACTTAGGCAAACACAGAGACTACGGTTCAATACCCAGCACCACATGCCACACCAGCCCCACCCTGAGGTGGGCTGAGCCAGCCACTGAGACTGGGCATGGTGATTCAGTTATAATCCCAGCCCTGGGGAGGTGGAAGACAGGAGGATCACCAAATCTGATCTGCACAGGGAGACCCTGTATCAAGATACATAACATTTAAAAAATTAAAAATATCACTGATAAAAGCTATACTGTAAAATTCCTGGAAATGAAGATATATACAAAGCTGTTATGTACAAAAGAGTAAAACTCAGTCCTGCTCAAGTATGCAGTAGACTTAAGAACTTAACATGTTTGTTGGTGAGGAAAACCCACAGAACACAAATGTGCTGCAATTAAGCTTTCAACTTAGTACAGCACCCATAATCATCCCCAAGCTTTTTCTACATGGTATCTTTTTTGATACACAGAAGATACAAATACTAATCAACTTTTGACAGTACACAGTATCTTATTTAACTAGATATCCAAATGTACTTTAAGGCTATTTCTGTCATGTTAATAACAGAAAGAACTGTTAAGAAATTTGTTACTTTCACTGTTGCATGCTTATGCAAATGTACTTATAGCCTTCCTTCTACCTAGGCCATCTAGTAAAGCTGCCATCAGAAATGTGCTCAGTCACTGGCTGAAACACAAGCACGTGAGTGTATTAGTTTTTTGTGGGATGTACAAAATCACCACAAACTTTAGGCTTAAAAGAACATCCACTCTGGTTCAGTTTTGTCAGTCAGAAGCCTAACAAGGTTGGGGGTGGATTCTCTGCCTGGGATTTTATAAGACTGACACTGGGGTGTTAACTAAATTCTTACCTGGAGGATATGGGGGGATAAAATCTACTTGTTGTGTCACTCTTGTAACTGGCAGGACTTTGTTGTATGCACTACCATTTTACTGCTTGCCAGGCACAGCTCTTTGCTTTATCAGGCCCATGCCACATGGCCCCTTCCATCCTCCATTAGATTTTCCCTTCTGTTTTTCCTTCTGTTTCAAAACTTTCACTTCCTCTTCTGCCATTAGCTGCAGAAAAGTTTCTCATTTTAAAGAGCTCTGCATGATTGGAGCTGTGCCCACTTGGACCTCTCCCTTTGCTTCCATGTGACCTAATGTAGTCAGAGGGGAAATTTATCTCTTTAGTTATAAGGATGAGGATGATAAATCTCAGGGGGGACCCCTTCTTTCTTCAAAGTGCCAAATTCCTTTTAATATGGAACAATATAGCATAAACATCACCTCAAGCAAAATAAAGTGAGATTTGCTTTTTTTGGTAAATCGCAATGCTTTTTCCCATGACTACAAGTTTGCTATCTTTCTTGGTGTGTATAGAATAGGGTCAGAATTACTCCACTTAACATTAATTTCCCATATTACCCAATAATCTTAATTATAAAATTTGAAGTGAATATATTGTTGGTATTTCACTACATTAAATCTCAGCAATATATTTTGATTAAACCCTTTTTGAACATATTTTATTCTACATAGGACTTTCTAAAGAAAATGTGAACTCTTCTGTAATCTAACTTTTGTAAGAAAAATAAACTGAAAACAGGCTGTAGTTAATATATTACTTAACCCATTCTACAAAGTTATGACTTCACCAGTGTAAGAATGGAGACTTTATTTTTTAATTTTAATGTATTTGGTTGTTACAGGGTCTCACTATGCAGCAGCTCAGTCTCATAGTGATCCTCCTGCTTTCAGCCTCCCCAGTACTTGGATTACAGGCGTGTACCACTATGCCCAGACTCTGGGGTCAGGGCTAGTGTAGCATGTGCTATGGGATTGAACCTTGGTCCCTATGCTTGCCCAAGCTTGCCTAAGCAGGTGCTTTAGTCTGCTACCTATCTCACAGGCCCCCAGCTTACTTTTTTGTATATCTTTTTCTTTGCCTTCTGGCACTGGGAATTGAACTCAAGACCTTGTGCTTCCCAGGCAGGTACTTATTCTACTGAGCTATCTCCCCAGCCCATTTTTTTGTACATCTTGAAAACCATGTATGCATCTTATACTAAGAACATACACCATTCTGGACAAAACATTTGAAAAACTCAACAGTCAGATAATGTGAAATGCAACAAAAAGACATTGGCTTGAATATATCCAGTATCTGGCACATCTACTTATAGACAATTGTGAACTATCGACCACTTTCAAAGTCTTCATAGCCTTACAGCTTAAGTAAAGTACACCATTAGCTGAATTTGCTTGTTAGCAAACATTAAACAGTGAAACTACTGCTATGTCTGGTACTTGATGTAATAGCAACAGAAGTGACGATCATTCATCTATCTGAAAATACTAAGGTAATGAGCAGTTGATCATAGCATTTGCCAAAATTACTAATTTTCTGTATATCCATGTTTACACTGCATGTGTATACACACACACAAACACACACACATTTCTCCTCTAATCCTATACTCCATAAAGGAAATAAAAACCTTACTATTATGAACCTGTAGCTTAATAATGTCAAATATATATTAAATAAATGGCCATGTATTATGACTTATTGTGTTTTCCACTTCGTCATAATATACTCCCACATTACATTTTTCTTGGAGAATAGTAAAGACTGTCTTCTTCTCAAACACTTTCTAGCAGCTTACCTAAATCAATAAAAAGTTATGACATCCAGATGTGATAGCATACACCTATTAACCCCAGCACTCTGGGAAGTTAAGGCAAAAAGATTATAAGATTAAGCACTACCTGGATAACTCAGCAAGACTATGAATATCTCTCCCACCCCATGTCAAAAAAAGACAGGGGCAGGGAGGGATGCAGCTCAGTGCAAAGGCCTGTGTTAAATCCTTAGCATCACTACAGAACAAAAATTTCTCATGTTTCAAAACTTTCTCCCTTCCTCTTCTACCATCAGCTACAGAAAACTTTCTCATTTTAAAGAGCTCTAACAAAACATGTTTGATGAGGAAAACTACAGAATAAAACTGTAATTAAACTTTCAACTTAGTACACCTTCCATAGGACCCAAGCTTTTTCTAGATGAAATCTTTTTTATTGTTCTTGTGTATTATTTGTCTGTTACTTGTCAGTAGTCCACAGATATATCAGTAGGGTGAGATAACAGGAAGGAGTATGTGAAATTTATACAACACAACAAAATCAGAATGAATGAGACACAAATGAATACAACAAGAACATTTACATTCATCTCTCAAGAATTCAAACACACAAATATGGAAGTATACAACAGTGAATACTGTTTCCCACTAGACATTCAACAGTGGCAAGTCTGAAAATCTCCAGACTTGAGGTTCCTTTGGCAATCTATTTTATGTTAAAACAGAAACACATAATAAAGGAAAACTACAACTTCAAAAATGTTTTGAAGTATTTAAAAAAGCAAACTGAAAACAATTATATCTGACTAAAGATATTACCAGGAAAAAAAAAGCCAAGGACCTTACTCCATAAAGTCCTTTTGCTAATGTTGAGGGTATAAGCAATTTTATGTAAAGTATAATATCTAGGAAAATATACCAATCAAGAATGAGAGCAGCACTTCTTTTCTAAACACAATAAAATGGTATTTTTGCTATCAGTTTTACCCAAACTACTTTATAATCAGTTTCGTGATTTTAGCACAAAAGTCCTATTACTACTTGTTTCCTATTTCATAAACTACGGCACACATTAAGTATTTCATATTATTCGAAACATTTATCTTTTATGTATAAATCTTGACAAATGTTATATTTACAATGCCCTAAAGAAAATTACTTCTTCCTTTTCTTCTTAGGCGAGCGTTCCACAGCTGGGGAGAGTTCAGCCTCTTCACTGTGTTTTCTTTTCTTTTTTTTCTTTTTATGGTCACTTTGGTAACCACTGGAGTCACTACCTTGAAAAACAGGGTCCTGATCCGGATCCTCCTGTTGCTGCTGCTTCTTCTTCTTCTTTTTCTTCTTCGGCTCTTCCTCACAGAGATCATTCACATTATTACTAGTCTGCAAGTCCACCTCTTCCTTTGGAGTCACATCTACTAAATCTGCTAGCTTTGTGGCACTAATATCCACCTCATCTGTTTCTTGAGTTTTCTTCTTTTTCTTTTTCTTTTTTGGAAGTTTTTCAACAGCTTCTTCTATGAAAGTTTCTGCTCCTTCTTCAGAAATTTCAAGGCACTTGGATTGTAAACTGAAAAAAAAAAGTTGTATTAATAGAATTAAGGAAAAATGGAATGAAATGAGATGCATTTATCAATATATAGATTTTTCTAAATGACAAGTGTAAGATACATAACAATCACATATTCTATCCTACTATCCCTCACTTTATTGCTATGTCTATGGGCTACATTAAATGTTAAATGCTGCTTCCACAGTATTTCTCCAGAAGTCAAAACATAATTTTTAAGCTTTGGTTTGTTTCAGAAAAATTTTGTCAATGAACATTAAATGTATGCTTCTAACCCAAACAAGGAACATTTGGTAAAGAAGAAATATAACTTCTGTATATATCAAAGCAGTGGAATTTCTTGTCTACTAATTCAATCCTTCTTTTAAATAGGATGCACTAACCTAGTGATATTTAGTTTTCCACGAATGCAAAATACTCCAGCAGCATCTGAGTCTAAACGAAATACTTCAAACTCCAGTTCATCACCCACGTTTATGTCCACAGTGTGCCACTGCTCAGCTGACATCTGCTCAGGCTTAGGGATGGAGGCATTAAAACACCCATGTACAAGACAGCCAATGTGGCTGGAAGATACTTTATTCACTACACCCTGCAAAAGAGAACAGAACATGAGAAATCCAAATTAAAAGGTGAGTAAAACTTGATGAAGTTCAAACTGATCTTTATAGTGATTACATCCAATTAATGCTATCATTTAAGATGGAAAAAGGTTAACTAAATTACAACTTACCTTATGCCATACCAAAACATAACTTTGGCATACAGCAGAATTTATAGAAAACTCAAACTTTATTAAGTAAAGTCAATTAACCAGATAAACAACATCTAATCAACTAAGTCAGCCTTGTTCAAACATGGCTGCTTCAAACAAAGAAACAAAAAAACCCCACAACTATTCCCCTCTAAAAGGATTTCCTTGGGACTAGATTACTCTACAATCACGCCAAAACCAAGTAGAAAATACTATAATACAACTTACATGTAAAAAGACATCAAGGTAAAAGGCATGTACTTTTTCATCACTGGGACCCACATTATATTTCTGGATCCACGCTATTATTTTAAAGCTCAGAAATATATTCTTCAATGATTCAATTTAGCATTATATAAGCAGACCTATTAGCAGACAGTCTACACACTATATATAATTCTGAGGATAGCTTGTTGGCTAAAACACAAAACAATGAAATCAAAGTGTGTTTTACATGATTTTTAGCCACAGAACAGTAGCATAGCAACAAAACAAAATATGCTGGCACCTGTTAGCTGGCTCTAAAAGTAGACATCCGCTATCCACTGTAAGAGTAAAGGTAAAAAACTGTGAGTCCCAGTAATGTCTATCAGCACAGAAACCAGCACCCTACAGATAGCCTAAATGGCTAATACCTTGTCATCACAGTGGGCTGACACTGGAGAAGGAATGCACTGCAGTGCACTCACAGCCCAGCAAACTCAGGGCACTGGAGCTGGGAAACAGCAGCAGCAGCAGCAAAGACCTTGTCTGAATTTATACTGACTACTGGAGTTTCAATACAGGTCTTTTGAAAGGCTGAAAATAAACTCAGAACGCTCTGGTATTTTTAAGTATGATGTTTAAACTATTCATACCTTTAGTATGGAGACTAGAAAACAAAAATAATAACCACACTGATATATTAAGCAATTGGACATATATAAGAGAATGATCAACTGAATTCTTGTGAGCACCATTAAATAAAAAATATCAAAGATCTACATAGCTGTTCACCTAAAGAAGAGATAAAGCTGAATGGATATGGATTGGTCAGCTTTCTCACTGCTGAATGAAACACTTAAAACTTTCAATTCAAAGGAAAAAAAAATTATTTAGTCTCATAATTTCTGAGGGTTCAGAACATGGTAATCTGGTTGCAAAGCAGAAACACAGTTTCAAGGTATGGCAGACAAAAGTGACAGGGAAATAGGACTTGGGATGAGCAAGGGGTAGGGGGAGAAGGGGGGAGTATGCTCTAAAGGCATATCTTCCCCTGACTACTTCCAACTGCATACCACTTAATAACAAACATTCTGCTATGAACAGCAGTGGATTAATAATCCATGATTGAGACTAGTACCTCCATGATCAAACACCTATCTTGGAGTCTCTTAATGGAGTCAACCCAGTTATGTCTATAGTTAGAAGTCATTAGCACAACACAGAAAACCATTCCATGAAGTACAGCAGAAAACTTCCCAAATCTTTGGAAAGACGTGAAAATACACATATAGGAATATTATAGAACCCCACAGAGAAACAATTGGAAATAGCCCCTTTACAACACAAACTAAAACTGTTGAAATTACAGGAAAAATTAATATAAAATTCTGAGAGAGGTAAGTGTCACATAATGGCAAACTCATTAGATCCTTAAAAGGACAGGAGGTCATAGGGCACAGAAAGAACAATGTACTTCACATCCTGACAGAAAATAATTGCCAACCAAGATTACCACACTCAACAAGACTATCCTTCAGAGAAGAAAAAAATTCCAAGGTAAGTATAAATGAAAGGAATTTAAATTTAAAGTAACCAGATAAACCTTACAAAAGATTCTTAAGTGAACCTAACACTCAAATGTAGAAGAAAAAGCACAAAGGCACACACACAGTCACACACACACACACACACACACACACACACACACACCCCTCACACTAAAGTAACAGAAATAAGTATCAAGCATTATCAATAGAGGAAACCCATCACACCAAAAATATAAAGGAGGAAGACAAAGAATATTCAAAACAACTAGAAGAAAATCAATAAAATTACAGGAACAAGACCATACCCTTCAAAAGTAACTCAGAAAGCAAAGGGACCTACTTCTCCAGTTAGGAGACACTAATTGGCAACTAAACAACATACTAATATGCTGCATATAAGAAAGTCACCTCATCTGTAACAACACAGAAACTCAAAGTGAAAGAATAGAAAATGAAATACCTAATAAATGAAATCCAAAAGCAAGGAGTACCTACATTTTTTCCAAGAAAAGAGATTCACAGAAAATAACTCTTATCTATCTATCTATCTATCTATCTATCTATCTATCTATCTATCTATCTTCTTTCTCTACACATGTGTAAATATATATGTATAGAAATTATACCTGCATCTGTGTATACTCTCCAAGTTTTCTAAGTTACATAATTATGCAAAGAAAGCTAGAGAAAAACAATATACATACCATAAGCTTTTGCCCTGGTTCAGGGCAGAAAACAACAAAATCTGCTTCAACGTTAAGATGAATGTGTCCTTGATCATCATAAATGTCTCCCAGTTCACCCACAACTTTGATATTGTCATATGCGATAGGGACACCTAAAAGGCTGTTAAAAAAGAAAAAAGAAAATGATACCTGAGCGTAGGCCGCGGAGATAGCTCAGTAGAATAAGCACTTGCCTGGCAAGTGCAAAGTCCTGAGTTCAGTTCACTATCACAGTATTTATGGGAAAAATTTTTCCCAAGCCAAACCTAAAATTACTCTACTTCATGGACAAATTTATCACTATTTTTTACCCCTGTTCTGAATTTATCAGTCTGTCAAATCTACATGTATGCATGGATTTCACACACAAATCTTAGGCTAGTGACAGAAAATACTTTTTTGTTGTTGGATTCAAATTGCTAGCATGAAATATAAAGAAAAATAATTTATCCCTAATAGATTTTATTATGACAAAATAGCCATGGCTCAAGAAAGTAGTAACTTAGCAAATTAGGAAAATCACACACACAGTCTTGCCAGGAAAGCACTCTTGAGTTGTTAGGTTTTGCATGTGGCTTTCCTAAGGAGAAACTCTCCTATCACTAACACTGTCTTACACATTGAAAAACAGCAGAAAGAGGGAAAATGACAAGTAACTGCCAAAACTGACTGAAAAACAACTACGGTATCATTTCTTCTAATCAAAGACTTCTCTATTCCATTGTTGTTATGTGGAGGGAGCATTACATTTTCCCTAGGAGGTAAATGGGAATTTGTGGTGCTGTACATGTTTGTTATAAACACTGCAAAAGCCAGGGAAGGAAGACAGCAATGTACTAGGACAGACCTTTACAATGACGGAAAATCCTTAGCTCCATGCACTTTTTGAATATGGAGACAAACCTATTAAATAGCTGGGCAAAGAGATTTAACTTTATTTAAAAACAAATGTATCAACATTAAGTCATCTTTGCAGTTTTAGTATATAATAAATTTTTTCAGGAATGGATTATTATGTAAATTCAAAGACTACCTTGTATGGAACTTTAGCAAAATCTCTCAAATGAGCACTGATGACTGGAGAAACTACCTTGTTGAGTAATCAAAGCTAGCTGTCTACATCAATTCTTATTTTAACTATCACATTCACCATGATTCCTATTGAGAGGTTTAGGAAGCATCTAACTTCATCAGTCTTCCCAGACTGCCACGCTTGAGCATCGTGGTGAAACATACTTTATTACGCTGCATTACAGCACTATAGACTTTACTGTAAATTGTAGTTATATCTGTCAAAGGCCACAATCCAGTACTTTTCTTACTGTAACTTTACATTTGTCAAATTTTAAAAATTCATTGGATTTGTCTTACATGAATACCTCCACTACAGCTTGAAGCTCTCTGAAATGAAAACGTTATTTTGTTTTAGTATCCTAAACCCCACATGAAATATGTGTGTCGGTGCTTAGAGAAAGCATTATATCCTAGTCAGGCTTGGGGAATGGAGGGGTAGGGACCACCAAGAAATAAGTTAATGTTTGTGATAACTTATTTCACAAAATTCAAAGATTCCTGCGATTCCTTTGGGTTCATATAACTAAGGGTCAGTCATGAACCCGCGGGGAATCTAAGTTCTGAACTCTTCTCAGCCATCATCATTCGGAGGAATAGTAAGACACATCTTCTCCACTTATAATTCTGGGTTTGAACGACTTCATGTAAATGCACCTTTTATCCCCCACTCCCAAGAACAACAGGCACACCAATGAGACTGGAACTCTGCTTTTAAACAAAATGCATTTCCGAGACGCTCAACTATGTTCAAAAGAAGAGAACCCAAAACTTATCAGGGCCAAACAACTGCCTATCATGTTTTACAATGCAACAGATGCTTACGTGCAAAGGTCTGGGGAATGGGAGTTTTCTTAAGTACATTAGTCAAAACCACAACGTCGAGTGAGAAGGAGCTAAACAAAAGGTTAAGCGCCAACCTGAACTCGGCCTCCCGGGTATGCAGAACCTGGTGTAAGCCTATCTCCCTCCCTGAGTGAATTTCTAGTTCCCGCCGCCGACTATCGCACTTCACCTCTGACTTTCTTCCAGCCTGGCAAGGGCCCTCTGCAGACCTGGACCCGGCAGGACGGGCCCGCCGCGGCCAGCTCCGGGGAGGGCGACCTTCCACCTGCTCACTCAACACTAGCGTGGGAATTCGCTCCTCCTTCCTGCGCCTAGAAGGGGCGTCGGGCTAGGCTAGGAGCCGCAGGCTGGGGAATGAAAAGTCGGTACAGAGAGCTGTACCTCTCGGAGTAGCGTAGGAGCTCGGCATCTAGCTGCTCCCGGATGCCGGTGCGTTTCCTGTTGAGGTAGCGGGGCGACAGGGCGATGTGCCTACGGTGCGGCCCCGCCACAAGGCACGAGTAGCGGCCGTTCACCAGCGCACAAGCGGCAGCATAGGTCGGCAGCTCGAGGCAAGGCAGAACGCCGGCCGGTCCTACCGCTAGACCTTCAGAGGCCGCCTTCGTCCGCGGGCGCTCGGAAGCACCGGCAGCCATGAGGCTGAGGCGGAGTGCTTTCGGCGCGCACCAGTGACGTCAGCGGAAGCGCGGCTTCCTGGGCGCCCGCGTCTACGTCAAGCAACAGCGACCACGCCCCCAGGAACTTTATCTCCTTTCGCTGCATTGTGTAGGACTGACCAGCAGAGGGCAACTGCTCTTTTGGTTTGGAAGGACAGAGTCCAGAACTTGTGTTACCTACTGAGCATGCTTCAAGGCCAATTGCCTCTTATTTTTTTTTTTTTCCTCCCTTTATTTTTTTTAACTACATGTCCTTTGTGATACACAGTTAATGTATTCATCATGAGGGGTCAGTACAGGTATATATCTCATCTTTAAGGGGCAGACAAATTGTGTTTTTGCAAACGTCCTCACCACATTTAATACGTAGACAATGAGCTGTCCACCTTAACCATTTCCAATAGTAACAACCTGTTTTGCTGGAACTGTAAAAGCATGGACTGTACAATAATAATAATAAAAATACCTATGGAGTGTATTTAATAAGATCCACATGCCCCGAATGCCACAGATCGATATCTCCAGTCCAGCTTTAGTCCTGATTCTGCAGTCCCTAAATCAGGGAAATTTATCACTGCTTCCCATGTGACTTAGCCATCTTGGGGCTTCTCTCTTGCGCTCAAACAGATCAAAAAGATCAGCCTCTTTCCACCTGTAGAAAGCTACTTTAAGAATCAAGCTCCACTGCATCCTGGTCTCTGAAACACAAATGTAATCATGACGTGCCCTGTGTAAAGCCTTCCGTAGCACTCCTTGTTCCCTTGGATAATCCAAACTCCTTCTAATGGCTTCTGTGTCACTAGGCCATTGAATGATTCGCTATAGCTGCTTTTTTGCCTTTACTGCATTCAACATTATCTGCAAGCTACCCTTGTTACGCGTCCACTTTGAACCCACAAGCTCTCTCTCCTCCAGGCCCCAGTCTTACGTTGCTCCTACCACCAGCATCTAAAGTAGCTTCTCTCATATGAGTGTATTCAACTCACATCAGTTTTTAGGTCGGACTTCACAAAGACACTTAACGAAGCCTTCTCTTCCTCACAGACACCACTGCACCATCAAGATGGATCTGAGTTGGCTGCAGATGATTTTGGAAAAAGCAGCAGTTTATGGGAAAAGCAATTCAGTAAAAATTGAGCTGAACAATGCAACAATAACAACAACAAAAGGTTTACTCCAGTGAATTGTTTTGAGCAAATCTTAAATGTGGTGCACCATGAAGTAGTTTTGTTGTTTGTATGATCAGAAGCAGTTAGATTATTAAGTTTTTAAATGCCTAAAATTATTACAGTGGAATTCTTTTATTTTATTTTTTTATTTTTATTTTTTTTGGTGGAACTGGGGATTGAACTCAGGCCCTTGTGCTTGCCAGGGAAGCGCTTATTCCACTGAACCATCTCCCCGGCCCCTTATAGTGGAATTTTATGAAGAATTGGAATCAAGAATTTTAAAGAGTTTATATATTTCTTATAATGATTAGTCTAAGTAAAAAATGTCATTGTATCAGTTGAATTTTGCTGCATAACAAACTATCTTCTAATTTTTAGTGGATCTTCAAAATTCTTGGGGTTACCTGCTGAGAGCATCCACAAATCATGAAGAAAAACCCCACAAGTTTCAGTTGTGGTCAGAGAGATGCCCATCTTTGTAGTTTAAATTAAATACACTATGTCTAACCCATATATGTAATTTAGTGAAATATAGTATTGATAAAGCCTTAGATGGTTCAGGGTGTTTGGGGAAGGGTATCTTTTTTCTGCTTTTTTTTTTTGTGGTTAGGGAAGGGTCTACAGAGTGTTCAAGGTCTCACTGCTAGTTTGGATTCGTAGTGATCCTTCTGTTTACAGCTTCCCAAAACCTGGGTATAGGAGCACGCCACTGACTCAGTGCACCCTGGGAGCAGGGCCAGCATGGCAGGCCTGGGGATTGAATCCCTTCTTGCAGGCACTTTACTACACTGAGCTACTTTGCCAGCTCCTGGGGAGGGGTATTTTAGGGAGCTTAAGGCTTTAGGAAGAATAAAACCAGGAGAACACTGCAGTACAGCAAACAGTTATGACGCTGGAATGTAGGTTTACCAACCAAATAGATTATAGAGCAGCAGCCAACCAGCAGTGAGAACTGAGTTACACTTTTGGATTGATGAACTGTAATCTTCCAGCCCTCCTCCAAAAAAATAAATAAATTAAACTGTGGAGGATATTTGCAGTCTCCACGAAATCATGGGAGTTTCTATGAACAATTGTTAGTTGAGTTCTAACAACAAGAATCCCCTCCAACTCCTGAGGTCTGAACTTGGAATCGTGACTCTGCAGGGGTATAATACAGTGACTTTCTCCACTAGCTATTAATCTAACTCAGAGATTTGTGGCTCCACAGTAGGGCTGGGTTCACTTGGACTTACTAGCACACATATGGTTAAGTGCAGCTCCATGAGTCCCATCTTCCAGCAGGCTAGATGGATCTTACTTTCTTGGCAGCTGTGCAGATTTCAGAGAGAGAAAGAGGGGAAGAAGAAGGGTGGGAGAAAAGTAGAAGTGGAAGAGAGAGATCAGAGAAATATTGGGAAGCTCTTGGCTCTTGTCTAGACTGTAGCTTCATAGTGCAATGCATGGAATGCTTCTGACCTCCCTTACTGTGTTCTTTGCTTGAGAAACATGAGTCACATCTTCTGTGCTTTGGAAGTCCCTCAATATGCCCCCTCCAAACTCTGGGGAAGGGTCAGTAGTAGCCCTGGTAGGAAATGCTTCATCACATTTCTCTGCCTGACTTTATCAAATTGCTGGAGAGAGTGATAATGGTTAGCCAGCTTTCTGTCAGTATGACTAAGTGCCTGAGGTCTGGGGAGATGGCTCAGTGGAATAAGCGCTTCCCTAGCAAACACAAGAGCCTGAGTTCAATCCCTGGTTCCATCAAAAAAAAAAAAAAAGTCCCTGAGATAACATGGAAAGCAAAGACAGAAGAGAGGCTGGGACCCCTTCAAGGTCACACATTAGCCACTTAGCCCCACCTCCCAATAGCGCATTGGCTTCAAACCAGTCCTTGCACACACAGCCTTTGGGGACAATTGAAGAGCCAATTTGCAGCATGCATCAACCTCGCAATAACTGAGACGATGATCATCACTGTGAGGCAACTTGATTACAAGCTTCCCAGGGGACACTGTAAATAGGGTGAGGAGATCACCCGTGTAGAATCTCTTAGTAGTCTTTTTATGTATTTGGTCGTTACAGAGTTTCACCACACAGCTTGGACTTGTGGCGATCCTCCTGTTTTCAGCCTGCCCAGCACTGGGATTACACGCGTGCACCCCCACCCCCGGACTTCGGCTGGCTCAGCTGCCCTGAGGGCGTGGCATGCGGTGCTGGGGATCGTAGTCCCCATGCTTTGCCTATGCTTGCCTAAGTAGGCATTTTAGTCTGCTGAGCTATCTTGCTGTCCTCACATAGAATCTCTACAGCCCTATCATAATTACAATGTACTTTAAAGATGAGATCATTGGATTATAAGAAATACATAGAAGTCAGCCTTAGATGGGTACGATAGCATTCACCTATAATCTCCGCAGTCTGGGAGGCTGAGACAGGAAAACTGCATGTTCAGTCCCAGCCAGGGCAATTCGATGTCATAGTGATGCCCTGCTTCAAAATTCAAAGTATAGAAAGTTGATGATGAAAATCAGTGAAAAGGTCTTGGGTTTGATCCCCAGTCCCCCAAGCCAAACTGAAACAAACAAACAATAAATAAACCCATGCTGGTGTAGAAACTTAGGATCCAATTCTCAGCACCACCATCAAGTCATCACCATCGTGGCTAAACTTCCCTATAGCCTGTCCTCAGGGCTGTGCAGAATCGTCCTGCAGAATCCTTATGAGCACATTATAATTATCACTTCTTCTATTTACTTGGTATAGGGTCTTGCTACACAGCTTGTACTTGTAGTGATTCTCCTGTCTTAGCCTCCCCAGTGCTGGGATTACAGGCATGCACCACCATGGTTGGTTTCCGTGGCGGGCTCAACACACTTGGGGTTCCGGGGCCAGCACTGCATGTGGTACTGGGGATGAAGCCTGGGTCCTTGTGCTTGCCAGGCAGGCACTTAAACTGCTGGGCTGCTGAGCTATCTCCCCAGCCCACAGATTTCTTTCTTTCTTTCTTTCTTTCTTTCTTTCTTTCTTTCTTTCTTTCTTTCTTTCTTTCTTTCTTTCTTTCTTTCTTTCTTTCTGTAGTTTAAGGAAAGGTCTATAGGGTGTTTAGGGTCTCACTACTAGATCAGGCTCATAGTGATCCACCTATTTACAGCCTCCCAACAGCTGGGATTACAGGCACGCACCACCAGGCTCAGTCTCAATTGCAGTCTTAGTGACCTGGGAGAGGGGCCGGCATGGCAGGCTTGGGAATGAACCCCCTCACCCCTGCCCCCGCTTGCAGGTGCTTTAATCCACTGAGGTATTTCGCTGGCCCAAACCACAGATTTCTTGAATGAAAGAATACATGACTTTCTCAAGAATCCGTAGCTATTGATCAACTGCGACATACTGAATTACATAACTTATGTTTTGAGTGACTACAGCTCCACATATTTGCTATGTATTTGATCAAAGTCAATAAAGAAAAAAAATTAAGAGTCAGAAAAGATAGATGGCTAATTTATTTAAGCTCTAAGTATATGAAGGTGGGGATGAGACCACACTTGTAAATATTATCATTTTAATAGGCTTCGGAAGGTGTCCGAAAAGCACTGGTTTTAGTGAAAACATGGGTACCAGTGATTTTTCAGAAAGTAATTCTGGAAAATGACCTGTAGAATGCAGGGACAAGAGACAAGTTATATAAGTACAAATTTGGGCTCTGCCACTTTGGACGACCTGCTTAGTGTTTTTAATAATTCCCTAATCTTTAAACATATGGAGAAAGTGCCAGGATTTAACGAGATAATGGCAGTGTAGTTACATGCCACTGTAATACTATATCAAGTGACTGCCTTATAGTAAGTGTTCAGAAATATTTGTTTAAATCTATGATTGATGCCTCAGGTAAGGTATCCTTTATTCAATATAACTAAAACTGTAAATTTGAACTTGAGACCAGCAATATATGGCATACTTGAATAATGAGGTAGAATTATAATATAAGAGAAAAATGTAGAAATAATTATGAATAAAAACTAGAGGTCATTTTGGCTCCAATTATCTGAAAATGTTTTTATTCCCCTCTGGTCATAGTAGTATGATTAATTTCAAGTCTTTCTCAGAGTAGCATAATGATAAACAAATTACATACATAAACATTTGATTCAGCTTAAAATGATAATTTTAACTTGATATTTATTTAAAATATATTACTGATAAAGCTCACTCTAAATGTACATGAACACCCTAAGATATGCCTTTTTTGCAATTTTGCTGTAAAATTGCTTCAGTACAAAGAATCTATTTAAAACCAATGTGATTAGTTAAGGAAATAGTTTACTCCAAGAAGTCAACAAATTCTGACATGTAGTGGATTTACATATTTAAAATTTTCCCATTGCACTTGGAAAGTGAAACAAAAACAAAAATCTGAACTCCGTACAGTGCATCAATGGAGCCAGGGCACTTGTAATTCACAAACCTGTCAGCAGATGGCAAACATGAGCTTTAAGGGCGCACTGCTTTTTATTGCCTTTTGTACCAAAAACAGGGTAAAAAGCTGTGGCAATTATTTCTTGATAGCTTGTTTTTACCTACAGTCCCTTTTCTGAAAGCAAAAGGACTTTTGGCTCTGAAAATTTCTTCTGTTTTCTTGTTAGCTGATTAATACTGAAGGACACAGTACACACAGATCACAAAAAACTTACACATCATATTTTATTGAACTTAACAGATTTTACTTTTTGTGTGCTGTAGTTCATGCTGCAAAAATATAGACATTAAGTGTCTTAAATGAACAAGTCTGTCATATTCAACTCCTTAATAATATTAGGTTTCCTTGGTGGTCTTCAAATGAGGATATCGGACCCATAGATCCCAAATCCACTGTGGCTTGATTAGAAAGGAAGTTGTTCACGGTCTCGGAGGCCCATGCGTGGGGACAGGAAGTCACCAGTGTGGTCCATCAAGGCCTGCAGGTGATCAAATAGCTGCTGAACTTTAAGATCCTGTAACCAAAAGAGACCTGAAATACTGGATACAGGCTGTGAGATCAGTGTTCTTTGTTCAGCTGTAGTTGAGGGGACTGCAGTGCTAATCAAGTAGACAGCTGCTTTATTTGATTTTGTGTATAAACACAGAAAAAGCCATTAAATAATGTGCATATCATAGCATGCAATTTACATACGTTTGGAAAGGTGGAACACCATTATTAAAATTCTGTGTTTCTTATACATAAAGAATTTCCAGTGGCCAGGAAGATGGCTCAATGAAATACATGCTCCCCTGGCAAGCGCAAGGGTCTGAGTTCAATCCCTAGTTCTGTCAAAAAACAAAAGAATTTTCAATTGTTCCTTCCGTTGGATTATAATGGAAAGGATAATATGGTAATTCCTGTAATTGCAGCGTAGCTAATAAAGCAAACTAGACTTCAAAGTATGATTATTTCTGAAAAGTGTAGAACAATGTTCAGGAACATTGTGTAAAACAATTGTGTATTGTTCTTATTTGTACTAAAACATGCATGTTCCATTTTTCTAGAAACAGCTGAACCTAAAATTTTCTATCATCACAAAAAGATGTGCAAACATTTTTAATTGATGATAACATAAGCAAACTACAAGAAAGGTATCTAAAGATTTATTGACAACAAGAAAAGGTATACAAAGTTTCTTAGATATGTTTCTCTAATTACTGGAAAAAAATTACCTGATACCAAGAATTAAAGAGGAAAAGGTTTATGCTGCTCACAGTTTATGGAGGTGTCAGTCCATACTCTGCTGGCTCCAAGGCAGAGTAGCACATGACAGAGGGCAGCAATTCACGCAGCAGAAGGCAGAAGAGCCACAAAAGCAGCAGAGACCAAGCCTCCTTCTTTCCCTCCCTTACATTGTACCTGGCCTACCCAACGCAGGGCAGGTGTAGCACTCACACTTCTAATTACAGCATTGGACTATGAATCTATCAAAAAGTCTAGAAGCCCCTGCCCCATGACTTCATGAGGTTTTGGACAGACACCTGAATACAAACCACAACATTCTGCACCTGACACTTCCAAAGATTCATGCAAAAACATCCCTTTATGTCAAAGGCATTGAGTCTACTTCTGAGAGTTACAAAGTCATAATCCTTTCAGCACTGCTGTATAATCCAAGTCCTAAGTTTCTTGCAAAACGTAAAGCAAACTCTCAGCTGTGGATCAAACATTCCAGCACTGAATGGAACTAGATAAACATCATTCCAAAAAGTACAGATAGGGGGATACAAAAAAGTGTTGGGAGCAAAGCAAGTCCAAAATCCAGTAGGAAAACATTCAGTCTGTGATTTCATGTTCAACATCTGAGACAATGCGTGGCAAATTGGGAGCTCCATGTGGGCCCACCTCTGTGACACTGCTGGTTGTTATAGCTCACATGGCTTCTCTCTTGGGCCTACTTTGTCCTTTCCTTGTAGCTTTTTCTGAGGTGATCCAACCACCTGGGTTTTCCAGACTTCTGAGTTCTTTATTGCTCCACTGGCTTCATGCCCACAGCTTCACACACAGATCTCTCAGGGGCACGGTGCCTGGCCTGACAGGCCTTCTGAAACCTAGGCTAAAGACTGTGTGACCTCTGAACTCTTGCATTCTGCATGCTTATAACCCAGCACTAAGTGAAGGGTGCCAAGGTCTCACTGCCAGCAGGAGCAATAACCAGGCTTTCTTCTCTCTTGGCTGCAGGCTTCGAGTGCCTGGATCACTGAGCACTTTTAATAAGACTGTCAGGAACAAATTCTTTATGCCACCACTATTCTGGCACATGCTGCAGCTGACACCATTCTGAAACATATATGACAGCCACCAGCCTGAAACATGGCACTCTATGACCTTTTCCTCAAAAAAGACTTTCACTTTTGTAAGTTAGAGGCTGCAAGGGGTGGAGATTTGCAGTTCCTACTGATGCTTTCAGGTTATTTTTCTATTTTCCTGTTCCTTTTCAGCGATTGAGTTCTCCTCAACTTTCTTTGCAGCCTTTCTGGCCAACCTCACAACATTCTGAATCATTTTTGCTTTTGATTCTCAACATAAATCTAGCTAAAGGCCCGCAACTTAGCCACACCACAGCCTCAACATTTGACTATCTGAAATTTCTTCTTTCAGATTAATGAGCCTTTCACACTTAATCTCAGGCTCAGGCAATATCTCAACATGAGCAAAATGCAGAACAGCTTTTTCCAAGCCATAACACACAACACCTGGACTTCAGCAACCAATGCAAGTAGAAAGCCCCTGAGCATGGTTTGTACTGGCACAATTTCTATCAGCTTTCTGGTCTTCTGAGACCTGACCAGAATCTCCCATACAGAAGAGCCTAAAATGTTCCAGTGCCACTCTTTCATGTGATATCTCTGAGTTTTGTAAACTCTCTCTACAAACCATTCCTAACGACTTTGCCCACATGATCAGGTACAGTCAAAGTGATGATCCCACTCTTGGTACCAATTCTGTCTTCATTACTTTTCTCTTGTTGTTCGGAAAAATACCTACTACCCAGAATTAAGAGGGGGAAGGTTTATTTAGATCACAGTTTGTGGAGGTTTCAGTCCACACTTGCCTGGCTCCAGGGCAGAATGGCACATGGCAGATGGCAACAGTTCATGGTGATAGAAAGCAGCAAATGCAAAAAGAGTGAAAAGGGAGGAACAGTGGAGAGAAAGCCTCTTTCCCCCTTATGCTGTAGTCAGGTTATCCACCACCACCCCTACCTGCCCAGGGTGGGTGTAACACTCACACCCATAATTTAAGCACTGTGTGATGAATTAATCACAAGCTCCTGCCTCATGACTGCATGGGGCTTTGTGTGAACACCTAGACACAAACCATAGCATAGAATTTTTATTTTTTTATTTTTTGGGGAAATAGGGATTGAACTTATACCCTTATGCTTGCCAGGGAAGCACTTATTCCACTAAGCCATCTCTTTGACCTCATAACATAGAATTATACAGCTCAGTGAAGATATTATCTAAAATACTACTTTGCCACAATTATTTGAATATCTGTTTTAACATTATTACTTTGTAAGTTCTGAAAGAACATTTAAAGGATCAGATCCCAAGAAAAGCTTGCATATTTTACTTCCTTATTCGAGAAGCACACATTATTCTTGTGTATAATATTTAGATGTACACAGACAGATTATATACATATTTTATATAGATTATGGAAAGATTATACATATATTTATGTGCCCATTTTGTACTTTCAACAAGTAGATTGTTCATAAATTGCACTAGGTACTTATTAAAGTGATGAAGAGAGCAAAAAGCATATAAATGGAGGTGGGAATGGAGGGGCATGTTTTAAACCTGAGCTTTAAAAATACAGAAAAAGGGCTGTGGATATAGCTCAGTAGTGTAAGTCCCTGCCTGGCAAGTGCAAGGACCCAAGGTAAATCCCAGGTACCACATGTTATGCTAACCTGGAAACTGGGCATGGTGGCACATCCCTCACCACTGAGGAGGCTGAGACAGGAGGATCACATCACCATGAGTTTGAACTGTGTAGCAAGACACTCTATCAAGTAAATAAATAAATAAATATTTAAGAATAAATAATATACAGAAAAAAATAAACCCATGCCCATTTTGAGTTCCACCTACCAGAGGCCATGAATATCCTTGCAGGTGTCCACTTTTCAATAGCAAGAAGGCAGCTATAGAGCTCTATATAGTGCTAGTAAGCAAAGATTGGAGTAAATAATAAAAACAGTTTGAGGTTTTACTGTGCATAATTATGCATACATGTAACTAGGGCATTGATGATTGCTTCCAGAGGTTGGGAAGGAATAAAGAAGCTGTATCAAAAGTGTCAGATTGATTTAGAATGATAGGATGCCATCTTTATTTAATCTACTGTCATTTAATGAAAACTACAATGAGTGTTTCTCCTAAAGATCTATTTTGTCTTTGGATCCAAGAAATCTGGCTAATAAAATTAGCCATGCTTGCAAGGATGCCTGTGGCATCTCATTTACTCCCATCTGTCTTCAGCTTACTGCACAGCAAAACTAGAAAAAAGAGTTTTGTTTTATGTTTTGAAGATTAAAGCCACAGTTTAATAAGCTACCTGATGGCTATGGAGTATGTGTGGATGGGAACTAAAAGAGCCTTGACATTAAATATTTCCAAAGCACACCGTCCAGAAATTCTAAGGGTGGAAAGTAGATAAAAATGAAGTTTTGATGTGGTGCTTTTTTGTATACAATTTACTCTGAAATTATCAGTCAAAATGTCAGATCCTATTTGCCCCATGTAGCTACAAGATGCTTTTAATATTTGTTATGTTTTGGAATTTCAGTAATGAATTGATCGATTCACTTTCTTCAGTGACAAAGTGGACTTCTCATAGCAGAAGAATGGCCTACAGGAATTACAAGGGAAGGCTTCCCCTAAAGGCCACATTTGTTAGTGTTTCACTTCTGAGTGATGGACCAGTGACTCAGTGAAAGCAATTCTTTCTTTTTATGTTTTTCTTTCCATTGATATTTGTGGCTTGTATGATGTTGACTTTAGGGTGATACTGATTTAAATAAGAATTTTAATCTTAATCTTTTGCACAGCTGAGTAGGGTAAATCAGACATTTAAAGAAGGGGCAAAACCCCCAGAAGTTATAAGAAATGAACATGGCTGACCAACAAGGGAAGAATTTCATTCATTTTTTTTGATAGCTTACCAGCATATTCCTTATATCCTTAAAAGCCAGAAGGAAAATGCCATTGCCTCAGTGTCAAATCAATAGATCTATGTCCATTTGTAGCAGAAAATATCCCCCAACCACAAGCCAGTATACTTCTGTTGCACAGGTAATAAATAGTTCCTCTTACAGTTCCAGTTGCTTCTGTCTCCTAGAAAGAGTTGGTCACTGAGATGCATATTGTAAGAGCTGATCAAAAACACTCAGACATTCTGCCTATGTTTTTCTCCCTGCAGATCCCATATAACTTCTTCCCCTGAGCATTCTGGACGTGATATTTAAAAAGAAATGATTCCTAGTCAGCGTCCATCTGACGTTAAATAAATCTGCCTCCAAAGCCTGGGTGTCTGTTTGGTGTTTCTGCTTCTGATAGCACAGTTATCTCTTAGACTTTCCAATCTCTTTCTATTCAAGATAAATATAACTTATTTTTATTTCAGGTTTCTGAAATCCATCCTTTAGACCCTATTTCTAATTTGAATAAATATTTCTTGGCCAACTGACTAGTATTACTGAAGACACTTCTGTCATAGCTGTCGCTGGCTCAAAGACAAAGGCTCCCTTTTCCTGGTTGGCTGAGGAGTAGGGGGTTCCATTCCATAATCCTGCGGGTCCGTAGTAAGGGGCATGAGGACAGCTGGCAAAGCATCACCACTGGAGAGCTGAAATCTGAGTTTCAGGTACAGGAACCAGAATCTTAAATCAGGGAAGCACCACAGAATTAGAAATTTGGACACGAAATCAAGCCATCAACTGATATAAAGCATAGAGTTGTGGCTTCTTCTATGGACCTCAGAGTATATGTGAGTTCCAGGAGCTGGATGGCTTTGAGGTATAGGGAAACAGCCAGGAGTGATCTCCAAACATTTCTGTTTGTCCACTTTTTGCCGTCTTCTTGTGTTAAATAATTGGTTTTATTGGCTGGGATGTGATGTCAGCACACCTATAATCCCAGCATTATGGCCCTTTCCAAAGGGAGATCACAGTTCAAGACCAGCCTGGGAAAATCAGTGATGTACTGAGACCCTAGGTAAAAATATAAGGGATTAGGAACAGTGATAGGGCCCTGGATTCAACTCCTAGTACCAGAAAATGCTATCAATATAACAGAGGAATATAGATAATGTATATTATGACTGTGCTTGATAAATAGTCATTTCTCACATGATTCATGACCATTCATTTTGCTGATAAGTAGCAATAAGCTAAAATTACTAGCATACACCATATTGTGACTTGAAAAGTTGATACTCTCTCTAGCAATTTCTTTTATTATAGACGACATGAAAATTTTATATTATTTTATTTTACTGTAGATATATGTAAGATTACCAATATACCTGAAAAATAGGAATGATTGGCTATCAAAGAACCTTTTGGATAGTAGTAAGGGTAGTAGCTGTTCAAACAACTGTCTAATAAAGTACGTCTATGTACGGTACAACTAACACGGGGTGCTTTTACATTCCTGGCCTGATTTTTGTGGACTAAGCGGTAATATTGAGTGAGTAGAGTAGAGCCTCTAAGAGAGAAATCTGGAGCTTTTCTTTTCTGGGAAGCAACCTTGGCAGGCCAAGAATTTTCCCTTATCTCTGCCTCTGGATATTATGCAAATTATGTGTAAAGATTACTGTGTTTTGAAAAGGCAAGGCTCAGTACCCTGATGGGTTTTAATAGCAAGGAGCTGTGTCCTAATTCCCTGTGGTTAGCAAAAAATATGGTGCAACTTTGGTTTTTCATTTTTAGAATACTTCTTTTTGGCTGGCTCAGGCTGCCTTAAGTGTGGGTCTGGTGTGGCAAGTGGTGCTGGGAAATCAACACTCAGTCCCTTACCCTGATTGATTTTGCTCAAAAATGTGATTTAGACAACTGAGCTAACTCGCTAGCCCCTGTTTTTTTTTTTTTTCTCATTCATTTATTTATAATGTATTTTAGTACAGGAACTACACAGATTTTACCACACAGATTGGACAATGATCCTCCTGTTCTCAGCCTTCTAAATGCTGGGATTACAGGTGCGCACCACCATGACCTCTCAGTTGCTGTCTCCGGGTGTCCAGGGAGGTGGGGCCAACACTGTATGCTGGGGATCGAACCCTGGTCCTTGGGCCTGTCTAAGCAAGTGCTTTAGTCCATGGAGCTATTTGGCCAGTCCAGATATTGCACAGCTTTGATACAGTCGAGATCTTTCTGAAACATTTTAACTATGTTCTAGAGTATACTCAGCAATTTTTAGTAATTTTTTGACTTTTGGGAGAGCTTGCAGTGTATTGTGTGGTCAAAGGCATCTAGCATTGTTGTTTTCTTAAAATTTTATTGAGAAACAAATAATAATGAACCAGTTTCAAAACCGATTAGTAGGACAGCTTCAGTAATAAATACATTGCATATTTCTGTCTTAGTGGCTATTCATTATATAAGATGCAGACATGATACCCTTTTCAGAAACACTATTAGAACAAATCTTTTTTATTCATTGACTCAAGAGAATGTAGTTGTATATCTGTCCTGACTATTTTGAAAAAAAAAAATCCCGATATTCAATACCCCTTAGGTGATGTGGAAGAAAATGAAGATGGTTCCTAATCCTCCAAGAATTGCATCTATACAAAGGCTCTTCCTAAAGAAAGAAAAGGAATTTCTTTTCTCTATAATGAATTGATGTAGGTACTACTGACCTTGTACAATATTGAAAATTTTAAAATCTGTACCTAAAATTTTTAACACTATATTTCTTGGGAAATGCATTCCTCCTGAAGACACATTCATTTATTACACACTTGGCTGGCAAGAGGAGTTAAAAAAAATCCTCTGTATAATTTTACTAGGTGTTCAGTCTCAGCTAGTTTCCTCTGCTATGAGTAACTGACAACTTGTGATTTATGGATTTGGAGTAATTGAATTTCTTGGCTGTCATACTCTTTGTGTAAGAAGCATTACATACATTTTAAGAAAAAAAAATAACTTAAAAGAAGAGTGAAGTGATGCCAAGTTCTGAAATTTTATTTGAAAACAGTG
The DNA here is from genome assembly GCA_004027165.1 of Ctenomys sociabilis. Classification (NCBI taxonomy): domain Eukaryota; kingdom Metazoa; phylum Chordata; class Mammalia; order Rodentia; family Ctenomyidae; genus Ctenomys; species Ctenomys sociabilis. The sequence continues at coordinate 15,717 of PVKA01011034.1, read as the reverse complement.
TTCCAGCCAAGCAATACTTAAAATGCTCCCTTTAAGCTTCTGAATTATGCTTGCTAGATAATTTTTTTTTTCAAGCTGTGGCAGGTTTTATTAATGAAAAATTCTGCTTGGTTTATTTTTCACCAGTCTGTTCTGGCATGCTTCTAATGATATCAGAATCACCTGGATCAATGATTGCTAGTGTGCATACTCTGTAGTATTTTCCATGTGCTGTGCCCAGTTCAATATTATTGCCACTGTAGTGGTGGACACCAGTTTTGGCCAACATGGCATAGTCCTCTATCTCAGATTTCCTCAAGGCTGGGCAGTTGTTGGCAAGGATGACCAATTTCGCTTTGCCCTGTCTGATCATCTTCAGTGTCTGCTTGTACCCCAGCACGTATTTTCCACTTTTCATAACAAGTTGGAGCCTAGAGCTGATGGACTCCAGAGAGTTTTTCGTCTTCTTTGCAGCCACCATCTTCCTGCCTTAGGTGCGGACGGCCCTCAGCCAGGAGCAGCCGTCAAGATGGCCGGGGAGCGAGAAAGGACGATAATTTTTGAAAATACAGTTTGGGACATAACATTTTAAAGCTTAGCATTTTTGAGTTAAGTCAAAGAATGCATTAGAAAGTTGGTGTATTAGTGATTTCACCTTCCCAAACTAAGAAATGTAGTATTATGAAATGGCATACGGTAATAGGTAAATTTCTTTAAAAACAGAAATTACACAACATTTCATTTACTTTTCAAATACAGCATTTAGTGAATTAGTGGAATATTTCTGTTAGCAGAACTTTTTAATTTAGAAATCTAAAGCAACTTCTCAACTTGACCATGGTTCAGCCCGCTAATTTTGTTAGCTTTTACTAACTGTTTTCAGCTAGTTGATCTAACTGCTTCATCCATTTTCAAATTTCATAGATCGTTCACCGACTTTTTTCGTAATTTTTTGGAGGTGTTTTGATGCCTCTGAAAGTACAGGAAGCATGGATTGAGGGAGAGTCCACAGTTCTTATGTGTTTTTGATGAGCATTGCTCCAATAGTGCTGATGGAACTCCTATCCAAATTTGACTGTTCAGCATTTGGAATGTGACCTGTTTGATGGAGAAACTGAATACAGTATTTGACTTTCTTTAGTTAGTTTATATTACATTTAAATTATCTCAGGTAGTGGTCTCCCACCGCAGGGAGATCTAATGGTCTGGTAAATTTCTCAGTATTGTAACAAAACACCTGACAATAAAGAAGAAGAAGAGAGATATATTTCAGCTCACAGCTTCAGTCCATGGCCCTCTGGCTCTGTTGCTTCAGACCTGTGGGAAGCCAAGGCATCATGGAGGGGATGGCATGGTGGACGAGGCCGCTCACTCACCTAACAGAGAGGAGACAGAGGAAGGCCTGGTGCCCCAGGTTCTCCTTCATGTCATGGCTTCAGAGAATGAGCTTCCCCTTTCCAGTCTTGCTTCCTGAAGTTTCCATCTTTCAATCACCCCACTAGCTAGAAGCCACACCATAAACATAACCTCTTGCTGGATGCATTCAGGACCCAAACACTACACCTTAAAAATGAGCTTGTGACCTTGAACAGTTAGGCACTTACGGCTGTTAGGAGGACCGGAATGTCCTGGCATCAGTGAGTGGGGACCAGAAGTGATAAATGCTCTGAAATGTGTAGAACAATTTTCATAGTGAATCACTGTCCATCCCCAATGCCAATAGTGACCAGTTTCATAAATTTAAGCAGGCCTCAGAATTATCTAACTAGTCTCCTTTTGTTTGGGAGGTTTGCGACCTCAGTCTTGCCCGTATGTGTCTCCTGTGCTCTTCACCTTATTTCTTCATCTCTTCTGAAAGACTTCACTTTCCTACTATGAAAATTTTGTTCCATATCTGTAACCATCCTTCCTCTGCCTGCGAACACCTTTCCTGTCTCACATAATACCCTTTCCGTGTTACATACTTCTAGCCATGTCTGTCTCTTTTCATTCACAGGTCTATTCTCCACCAATCTCAGAACAGAACATTTATTTATTTAGATATTGGAAGACAATAAATTATATTATAATAAAAAGAAAGCTGATACCATGTATAGTTTCAAAGCACACCATTTTATTACATAGACATATCATTAGAACCATCATACCATATTCCACTTTAAAGTCCTCATGAGTGTGTATATCTATAGACACAACATACATACACACATACATTTTTAAAATTTCTAATGAGATCCCACCTTTTTATGCTTATGCTAACTCTGCCTCTTTTTAGCTAGTCTTTAAATCATATGTTAACAACCACTGTGTACAGTTTTTTTCTAATTTCGCGCCACATTATTTTTTCCAAAGGGTAAGTTCATACTAAAACCATACTGCAGCACTTACAAAATCCTATTTCATAGTCAGTGTGTTGTCAAAGTTAGATTTTCACTAATTGAACAATATCTTCTGAAGTTCTTCCACTTATCTCAAGAATCAATACACATTTCAAGTAAACACTCCAAACTGAGCCCTGAAAACCCCAGTTGAAATAATTATATTTAAATATATATCTACACTTACTTAAAATTACACTGTAGACTATTTGGATAATTGCAGTGATTACATCTCTTTTTAAGTTTATGTCAAAGCAGCGATATGCTTACTTTTATCTTTAATGTGTGATTTTATAAATTAGTTCAAAAGACATCAAAATATCTTACTAATGTATTTTAATTTTGTGTTGTACAAACATGTCTATAGAGAAATGCCACCAAAAATTAGAGTTGGTGGTTTATCCTTTCAGAAAAAAAAGTACATTCTTGCACAAATTCAGTAGAATCGTATACACACAAAATTTCTGCATTTTCAGTGGGAAGTATCATGCCTGCTTGTGGTGCCAAGTGAACAGCAATGATGGCAATTTACTATTTCAAGATGCAACTGTAGGCATTTATACTCTGCTATACAATGAAGTGATCCAAATGAGCTGAGAAACTTCAAAAATTACACCAAACAACTGTAGTCCAGTTATTTCTGTGGAATAGATAATCAGAATTTTAAAAGTTAATCAAATGGGTTAAATGATGTTCATGTTGCAAACAAAAAGATCATCAGATTGTCAGTAACTAAACTTGGCTTATTATTATCACAACTAAAACCTAAATCTTATTTATGAATGATAGCATGTTCTCAAACTGAATATTAAGGATTTTAATTTACCTTTGGTTTAGTAAGTAACTCATAAAAATGACTTGAAAATTAATTAGCTTGGGGAATAATAAAATATACACATAATGAGTGAGTTATGTATTTAAAGATATTAGATGTTCCTGTTTGTTGTCAGATATTATATTTTCACAAGTACTTTAAAAGACTATGTTATTTCTTTGCCTACTTGTCAGGTTGGTTGGTATTTTAACATTCTACTGGGGAAAATAATTAAATCGAGCTATACGAATGTCAGCTTATCTTTTTTATTTCCTTTTGCTGATAAGTTTTTCAGATTCTTTGATTATATGCTTTCCTGAACATGGTCCGTCAGTACTATTTCATGTAAATTACAAATTAAAAGAAAATGAAACATCTCAAAAACTATAGCAAAGTTAATTCTAACTTCATTGGGGATCAATACCATCTGTCTATAATTTAACTGGTTTGCAAAGTGTTTGAAATGTAAAAGTCATGAATAATTATGAGGCATAATGTCTTTGCTTATAAATATGAAAATATATGCATTGAAGTTCCATTTATAAATGAATCTTAATAGTAGTTATTACATAAATACCATAATAGGAAAATAACTGCGTAACTAAGTAATCTATATTTATATAGCACTATTGAGATCACTGAGCTCCATAAATATCAGCAACAACAATACTTATACATATTAAGTACAATAATAATAAGGAAAATTGACTAATTTGGGAGAAATTAAATGTAATTTTGTGGGCATAGAAAAGAAGCAACTGTCTTCTTACCTATGTTAGAATCTGCCCCAGGGCTTTGCAATTTCTTTTGTACCACCTCTTTGTATTCAATCATGTAACTATTAATATATGCTATATATATATATATATTATATATATATATATATAATTTATATTCACAATAAAGGTACATACATACTTTATTCTCAGGCTCATTCATGAACGTGCAAGTCAATACAGAGTATATTCAAAATGTGAAAATTTCTTGTATGATATTTGCTTACAACTTTTCGGTCTTGCTCAAAAATGCAAAAATATCTTACAGATTAATATTCTCTCCCTAAAAAATCTCTTCTTTATGCTTTATGTATTTGTTATTTACAAATAAATTATGAAACATAGTTCAATCACAAATTGAAAATAATTACAATGTTTTATAACAAGGCATTGCTGAGGTTTTGAATTGTGGCATTCTAGCGGCTATCCATCTTCCAAAACAAAGACAGCAATGAGTGATTGCCGTCCTCTGATGTTTGTACTTTTGATTTGTTCACATGAAATATGTAATTACAAATCTAATGCTCATGCTGGTCAAATAGTGTTTTTGTAGAATATGAATCCTATTTTTGTTTTATTATAATTTTTTCCTGAAAGGTTGCCTTCAGGACCACTTAGAAAGTCTGTTGAAATTACTAACTAGACCATTTCTGGGAAGTTCTCTACCCATAAAAAAGACTGGAGAATAATTGAGACAAAATTAAGGAAGAATAATTTTAGTGGCTGCTCAGGGGTGATAAAGCAAATTGCAAGAGCTATTTTAGTTTTATCCCCTAGTCTTTTAATATCTCCTTGCCCTGGGAACCTACTAAAAATGTTCAAGTTTTAAGAAATTGCTTATCGTCTTCCATTAAATATCAGTTGTGGTCCTCCATTGCTGATGTTGTCTGTCATTTCCTGTTAGGAAAATAACATGAATTAATTAAAATTCATTTTCAAAGTAAGACATTGCTTTGGTTAATGCGTTTGCAATGCAGAAATTTCAAGCCATTGAAAAACATTTTGTGGGGAAGGACAAGGATTGCTATTGTTGCTGCACTTTAGGAAATGAAATTTCATGGCATCATGGAGCACATGAAAATGCTAAAGTGACAGTCTGCTAGACCCGAAAGTCAGATCGCTGTCTCTCCGATTCCCTGAGATTCCCCTTGCTTTCCTCCAGTCTGTTTTGGAAGGACCTTGCCCAGAAAAAAAAGACGGTCACACAGGTGCCCACATTTTCCCAATGCACAGGCTCTTTTGCTGACCATATCTCAGAGTGCCAACACATTGCATAGTTTACCTCCACTGTACGGAAACATGTGGCCTTTGGTGATGAGCTGGAAAGGGCCACAGGGGAGCTGTCATTGCTCATCTGTATACAGGGGTCACTAACAATCACAGGACGTAAATTTAGTTTTAATAACATTATCACTTATATAGTAAAAGACAAAGCACTGAAATCTCTTAGTATGTTTTTGAAGAAGTAATTACTAAGAAATTAGCAAAAAGTATATAAAAAGGCAAGTAAGTATAAATATTAAAGGATAAATTAATATCAGAAGTTCCATTTGCAATCATAATATATATAATATATATTTAAGAAGTTTTATATATATTGAATTTATCTGTTTTATTACATAACAAAAGGTGAGGAGCTGTGAAGCCTGTTCCCATTTATTACAGTTTTGTGAATCGTATTAGAAATAATGATGGCAATATTGTTTGAGAATAGGTTGACAACATCTTTCCGCATTTGAACAGGTCTATTTGCAAAAGAACAGCAAAAATATCAAGTGGAAATTTCTTTTTTTTTTCTCAACTGTCTCTTTTCTATCCTTTTCTGTCTAGTGACTGCTTGAAAGGCTGCCGGATATGTTTGGAGAATCTGCTAGAGATTCAAGCTCCATTGAGGCTACTGGATTGCTGTTAAGTTTATTTTAATTAAGACATGATTTGAGGTTTCATTTAAGAATTCAATATAGATGCTGAGATAACTAGGAATCATTCCCTCAAAGTCATCATTTACATTTACCGAATATCTTTTCTTATTCATCCTACTAAGAGAAAAAAAATCTTTCTATTGAATTTGTAGAAATGCAAAATCTCATTGTAAGTGCCTTTTCTAGAAGTTTCCCTTTAAAAACTTGCTTTAAAAACTGTAAAACTAAACTGTCCATCTTTTAGTGTATGGTTTTTAAGAAGTATTTTTCTTACATTTCACAAAATGAAAGAATTTCTTAACTAAATTCACCCCAACAATGACAGTAAAATTACTGATAGGAAATAACAATGAAAATCAGTTTTAGAATGGATGAGTCTTGTCCATCTATTTGCAAATAGGCACGTCCAATTTAATCAGCAGATTGTACTCTACATTTCAACAGGATGAAAAGTGGATATTTGCCCATAAGCATAGTTTCTGCAAATGGATTGTAATATTTGCAGAACTGTATAAATAACTTTCTGTATTTCTAATTGCACTGTTTAACTAACCTGAGAACTTCGACTATTTTCAGTAACTGCATATGTGGGAAATGTCTCATAACAGATAATTTTATCAGAAGTGACACTCCACTAAAACCTTTACTCTATTACTGTTAAACTTTTGCTCTCTGTTCATGCCATTTTGGCATGATGAAGGTACACAGACTTATTTATTATTAAAAACAAATTTCTCCTGTGTGAATAATACCAGATTCATAATCATGATGCAGCAGGGAATCAAAGGAATCATGAATCATCCAAGCAGAAATGTGTTTGGATGCTTTATAAGCAGGCTGAATATTTTAAATACTCAACCAACTGTGAGGCTGTAAGACATTGCTGAGGAGGTTTATGTCAGTTCCTGGAAGTAGCCCACATGAAAGCCATGCTTCGAGGAACGACACCGCAGCACCAGTCCAGCCTGACCTGCCGGCATCACGGCTTCCTCATAAAGGCAGTGTTTCCTGCAGCAGCATTGCAACATGGTAACTCCCTAGAAATCAGCGTACCTTGTAGGTAACTCTGGTGTCGGGGGCACCACCGGGCAGCTGGGCAAGTCGGTTATTTCAATAGCCCTCAATCTCTAATGTAAATATAACAATTATACAATAAATATTGCACAAATATATACACAGAAAACTAAGTCACACTAGTATAAAAATAGAGCACAAAAGGAGCCACTATCAAAATATGGAATGATCATCTATTTTCTGTTTTCAATGATTTGGTTATTTAAATGGTCAAACCTACTAATTTTTTCCAAATTACACACATACAACTCTTTAAAATTGCTTTCTTGGGAAAAAATAAGAGCATTTGCTGTCCTTGTGTATAGATTATACACTGATTATAAACACACAAACTATAAAATAAATATTTTTACCTTCATAGTAGCATTAAGAAGAAATACGCAGTCGTTCTTTTTGCTGTTCCTTTTATACTATGGTTGTACAGTTTTCTTTCCATAATATAAAGAAAAATAATTTGGCCATTATCTTAGTGAGTTTACTTCACAGATGCGTATCTTTCCTTTAATAGATACGCTAGCAGGAAACAAATTAAGAAATACTCATTCAATGTAGGGCAAGCACAGAGAGCTCTCTGTACCACTTGTCTTTTTATGTAATTAATGTAACTTTTGGTTTGAATAGATTTCAAGAAACAATTATGAAAAGATCATTGTTTAAAATACAATCAAAGCTATCCAAATATGCCTGAAGTTTAGAGGAGCAATAAATGAAGCTTTATATAGATTATAATATCTGCACTGATGGACAAGGCTTTTTGTCACCTTATTAAAGAGTTTCTTTATGCTTGAGTATCTAATTTACATAATGAGATGCATCTACTTAGATGCGCAAGGACCGAGCTAGAAAAGGGAATTCATGTGATTTCTAAAACTCTTGTTATTGAGTAGAGACTATATTTAATTTATGTGCTTTTTTATCAGTATAATACATAAAATCCATATTGATAAGGTATTCAATATTTTATTAAATTCTATTTTAGGAACTACATTTTAAAAAGACAGAGAAGCTATGCTGGGAATAAGTACCTAAGAATTGAGAAGAAAACATATTTTAAAAAATTCTTACATGGAATCTAACAGGGTACAGTGTACAAACTGCAAACCTTCCAAACTGTCATCTAAGGCTGCAACTGGAGTCCCTGAGTACACTGCCATGTGCTCACAGGACGGCGGCGGTAGGCGGAGGCGCACAACTCACTTTCTCAGCCATTTCGTGAGAGTGATGCAGGGAGTGCTCCCTTTCGGAGAACATCCTCCTCTGCTCATAGCTGGCCAGTCGACACGTGAGCCAGGAGGACAGGGTGCAGCCCCCAATCCCAATGCACGCCAGGGACATGGAGGCCAGATGCAGAGGGTACAGGGCAGAGGTCCTCTTTGTGACTGCGCGAAGGAACTGGAAATTGAGGATGCCTCCGATGAGGCCACAGATGCAGCAGGCTGAGAAGAGGATCATCTGCCGGGGAGAAAGAGACCGGCACGTGAAGGCCAGGGAGGCAAACGAGCCCAGAACACGCTGCGGAGTGTTGGCGTAACTACGACAGCTCCCTCACAGTACAGAGAACATGCTTCCCAGGTTTCCTGGAGACTGGAGCTTGCCTTCCTGCTGGGAGCCTACTCAGTCTGATTCACTGTCCAGGGAGCAGAGCATAGTGTCTTAGCTCTTGAAGCTAAGGGTACATTTTATAAAACCTCTGAAGTAAAATTTTCTCTTAGCTAGATTCAGATTTAAGCAGTATTTATTTAACATGAACTGTGTCCTACTAGCTTAGGAACTATGACAGAGTTCTACTTAGTGAGCCCTCCCAGCAGCCCTCTGAGAAAACTACTAAAATAAAGTTTGAGAAAAGGAGTGGTCATCAAAGAATGGGGTGAGGGACCGAACTCAAATTTTCTAAATAGTATTTCTTTTCACTGGGTCAGCCCTCTCAAAATATCTAAATGTCTTACTTTCATTGAATTGCCATTAGTTTTACCTAACTTCAAATATTTGTGTCTTTATCTATTTGAGTTTAGAGAATTTAAATTATTTTTCTCCTCATTTATTAAATATCGTAATGTGTATATATCTAGTCCCATAATGGGTAGGTTAGGAACTTCCTGTGAATTGGCCCAGTGTCTTAACCATCTTTTGTTACTCATTGGCATGACAATAAAATAGACACAATACATGTTCTAAAAAATACTGTTTGTTTATTCTACATGGACACAGCATGCAGCTTCACTTTTGATTTTACTGGTGCACTGATGTAAGTTCCTATTCGTGAAGGTAGGGCATGCACTCAGCCTAAATAGGATCCTGAACAGAGCCAAGTGCTATGCCTTCTGTATGGGAAATGAGCTGCTTTTAGGAACTCTAATGGACTATTTCAAGAACTTTTGAACTTTTTATTTTTGGGACATTAGTCTAAATTATCTGATGGGATTTTATGGGTTGATACTAATTTAATCACCCAACCATATTCCCATTCTTTAGAATCTGATATCTCTAGTGCTTCAATTGAATCCAGGGCCCAATGTGTGTCAGGCATGTCTACCACAGAGATATATTCCCAGGAAAACACTGCAAGAATATTGCTGATTTCATGGAAATAATTTTGCTTTTTCCTTGAAGTGCTAGATGAAAGGCACAAATCAAGTTCTAACTTTTTAAGAAAGCCTTCCTGAACTTTGTTGATCTCTTCCTCTGCTTATAATTCACTATGTCAAAAGAGTTATAATTTATATTAGCATTTAATTTTATACTAAATGCTCAGGTATTATTTATTTGATCTCAACAGTTAGTGGAGTCTAGGAAGCACTTATTGAACAGCTAGTGCCTAGTAGGCTCCGTGTGAGGCACCTGCTAGCATTATGCATAATAGCTTGTAGTTATTCCCTTTGAGTGGCTTCAGATTTTGAGAAAGAACAGATCTACCATGTCATCATGGCATGGTGTATATGAAGATTGAGGGATGAATGGCTACCCAAGGAGCAGGGATGAGAAAAGGCAGCCTTCTCAGAGTTGTGAAAGGTGTCCTTGGGGATGTAATGTCTCAGCTGAGGACCTGCAGCTCCCAGAGAAGGTCCAGCACAGATACATGAAACAGCACAATAGATATCTTGATGGGCAGAAAATTAAACAACTTTACAGTTTGTTTAATTTTTATGACTTAGCTGGGCATTCCTTATTGTGTATCTCTTGTAGTACACGTCATCATGGCTGAAAATCCATTGATGTTTGATTATGATATTTTTATATTTGATTAAATACAATATCCAAGGGCCAGTAGATAACTCCGTAGAATAAGTGCCAGCCTGGCAAGTGCAGGGTCCTGAGTTCAATCCCTGGTACCACCAAAAAAAGGAAAACTGAATCCAAAATTGGTTGCCAAGAGGCTGTGAGATAGCTCAGCAGACTAAGCGTTGCTTAGTCAAGTTCAGGGAATGGGTTTTGATTCTCAGCACCCCATGCCACACTGGTCCCACCCCGAAGCACAATGAGCAGAACATTGAGACTGACTGGGTGTGGAGCAGGACACTGAGACTTATAGGGGTGGTACACCCCTGCAATCCCAGCTCTGGGGAGATTGAAAACAGAAGGATCACTATGAGTCTGAGCTGTGTAGTGAGACCCTGTACCAAATACATAAAAATCATCCTAATAATAAAAAAAGCAAACAAAATTGTTTACCAAATAATGAAATCATCTTACCAAGTAGCAAACAGGAGTTCACAATTCTAAGTAATACTGGTGAGTTGTACTTCATGCTAAAGAGTATTCAGATAAGATGCACTTTCTATGAAACACATTTTGGTGTTTCCTTGCTCTCAGAAAATAAAAGAAATCTACTCTATACTTTCCTTCAAATAATGAACTACTAGCAATTTGGATGTATTATGTACAGGCCAAGCTCCCTACAGTGCGTGTGACCATTGTGCTGATCGACGTACCAGTGGAATTAATTTTGAAAAGAACTATGAGAAATAAATTCCTGTAGTTTAAACCAAAAAAAATTTTAATTTGCTATCACAGGAAAACCCATAGCTCTCTAAAAATTTTATTCTCATTCATTCCTATATTTCATTAACATTAGGAGCAGAATATTTCACCTGTGAATTAAAGTAATAAATGTGTACCCATGTTCCTCATTACATATGATTTTCAAATCACACAGAGAAACAGATTCTAAACTCAGAGATATTACAAATAAAGACAGTTTTACAAAATTTGATTAGCAGATGGAGAGTCCTTGAGGCTAAATACCATCCCTGGGCAGTTCAGAGTATAGGAGCATAAGATACATTCTAGTGAGTGATACATACATCAACTACCAGGCTGGTAGGTGCTAAAGGCTCAGCTGTTATGATTCTTTGCTTTTTATACTTTATAGAAGAATTATAAAGACATAAAAGAGACATTAGTGTCTTTTAAAAAATTCCTTCCTCCCTCTTTCTCTGCCTCCCTTCTTCCCTCCCTCCCTCTCCCTTCCTTCCTTCCTTCCTTCCTTCCTTCCTTCCTTCCTTCCTTACTTCCTTCCTTCCTTCCTTCCTTCCTTCCTTCCTTCCTCCTGCACATCAATAATGAGCCCTGGTAAGAGAAAGGTGTATAAATGGAAAGGTAATATTTAAAGAGTTTCTGGAAAACCACAAATGCCAATCACAAATGTCCAAAAGACACATTTATTCCCAGAAGTTTCCCTTTATATTTTTTTAACTTTCCATCTTACCTGTCTACAGTAGTGAGTAGCTTATCTTTTTCTCATGACAGGCAATATTGTGACAGAATAAGGTATCATTAACAAAAGGGATAAAATGAAAATAGTTGCAAATCCTCCCCATCTCCCTTCAATGCTCCATTATCTGGCCTCCCCTTTGAAAACTTTCTTGATCCAAAGGCCACTTCCCAGGGTACTAACATAATATTGATTTTCTCAATTTGTAAAAGTTTATGATGCGTCCTTTAGTATGCAATAAAACAAACTATGCCTTTTTTCCTACTTTCCAAACTCTCGTAAAATGTCATGGGAGGCAGAAGGGAATCTGCCCTTGAGCTTGCAGGGTTCCCCTCCAGCTAATATGAGAGTTAACTGGGAGCATGTTCCCTACCCCAGGACCCCATAATAATGTCATAAAACATCTGAAAGCACTTACATGTATGCTTCCAGTAATAAAATAAAATAAATCTTTAAGAATCAACTGTAACCATAGCAACACAGCTGTCTTTCTGCTTTGCAAAATTAGATTCACAGTGGAAGAGAGCCAGTAATTCTTAGCCCACTCTACATTTAAACAGTTAAGTGTTCTATACACTAAACCATTATCATTTTTAGCTCAATGAAGGATTCAGATAATTACCTGGTAACGTTAAGGGAGGAGACTAGAGACAGTCATATACAGGAGACTTGAAAGGGTACACAGGTATGTGAGGAATGTATCAAAGCTGTTTTGTGTTAATGTCTTATCACAGTCCGTAATACTCTAGTCGTTTTTTTTATTTGTAACAAGAATTATTCATCAATCTCCTTTTTATCCTAAATTAGTAACATTCAGAACATAAAGTTGGCTAGTCCTCATTTTCATTCTGGAATAATTATATTTCAAACACTTCAACATATAATACAAACAAGGCAAAAACTTACAACAAGTCCTGATTTTTTTTTGGCGCACAATATTCCACATATGCCACAAAGGAGAAACTGCAAGAAGAAGAAGAAGGGAAATTATTCCACATTCAAATATGTGAGAAACCCTAGATTTCAGTTTATTTTAGTTCACTCCTGACACTTGCTTTAGGAAATGTAGCAGTTTTAAATTCCCATTAAAAGTTGGAAAGGACAAGGTCTCATTGTAGAGGTGTAAAATCCAGAATAATACACTCCTCAAAGGAAATGCAGTTCTTTGAAGTTCATAAAGTTAAATGGGATTTAACAAAACTAAAATTAACTTATCATCAGAAAAAATTGTTAAATGAGTGAATCTAGATTTTGTTTCCTCCATTTCCTGACATTGTCTTCTTGTGCCATTCTAGTTTTTCATGGAGAAAGGTGCTGTGGTCCTTCGGTTCATATTAAACAACTAGAACTAAATAGGTTTGACTATGGATAAGGAAACCTGTACAAATAAAAAAATAAAGCATCAGACAAAGAGATGTTTCTCTGTATTTTATTTGTATTTCTCCATTTGGTACAGTGGCTCCATTATTCTACCAGAAAGGCTGCGCTTAAATATGTCAGGCATTATGGATGGCACACAGTTTCCTGGAAGTAAGAACAGCGGTATCGTAATTGCCTCGCAAAAGTAGCAACATCAAATCATGTACCAATGTCAAATTATTTGGTTTCCAGTTATTTTTGTTACTATAAAATAATAATCAGTTCAATATGGATAGAAAGATTCAAGGATATTTTTGCATATACTTCTGACTTGAGCTAAATCATATAAATAAAATAACATGCATTAGTAAGTAGTAATCACTCTAAAGGCTCTAGATTTGCAAACAAAATTGTTTCCATTTGGTTTGACATAATACCTTTATTATCTCAAATCGGCACTAAAAATATGTGGCTGTTAGTATTTCAGACCAAGATAGAGTTTTTAGGAAATACTTATCAAAATATTCTAAGGATTATCTTCAGTAATATGCATGTAAAATACATATTGCTGAAAAATAATGGTTAAGGGAAGTTGATATAAAGAAACTTACCTATGAGGAGCATAAAGTTTTATAGGTCAGGCATTGATGCAGGAACACAGATGAAGACATAAAGCTAGCTGGAATTTTGTTACATAATTTAGATGAATTTTCAAATTAATTGAGAAAGGATGAGGATCATTTATTCAATTTATAAAATTACTGATTTTTCTATCTTCAAATGTCATACAAATGAAATTAATATGAAGCTATTTAATTATTTAAAAGTATAAGATTGATGAGTGCATTTGAAAATAACAAAGTCAAATATTTGTATAATTGTGGAGATGTGGGAATAATTTCTAAATATAGCATTAATGTCACAAAGCAAAACAGAAGATATTTATAAATATTAATGGAGAAAATTATAATTTTGCTAGTCAATAATGTCAGTCTCAAAGACAAAGAATAAATTGGAATTATATTGAGAAACTATGTAACAAGCCAAGCATTAGCATGTTGTATAAATGGATCTGATACAATATTTATAGTAGTATAAAACCAGAAGATAGAAACTTAGAACTTTATGGATGTTAAATGCTTGTTTAATTTTTGGCTTTTTTTGTGGTGCTGGTAGTTTGACTAAGCTTCATCTTCAGCCCCCACTCCCTTTTTTGTTTTATTTTTTGAGATAGGATCTCCCTAAGTCACTAAGTGCTCAGCCCAGGCTTGAATCTGTGATCTACTACCTTGGTCTCCCAGACTGGTAGCATAACTATATGTACCATGCTTGCCTTAAAATCCTATTTTTGAGTGGCTCCTCTGACCATTTGTCATCACATTTTGTTCCTCAGGTGGAGAACGCCTTGCCCTGATGTGTTTTCTTACTGATTCCATCTTGTGTGCTTCAAGACCGCAGTCAAACTATCCAAGTTTGAACCAGTTCTGTACCCCTCTAGCTTGAAATTTGAGTTCCAAGCTCTAGCATGTCATCTTCTAATCTAAGTCTAACTCAACTTGGAAGTCGTTCCACCCAGAATTCATTCTTAAAATAATTTGGCAGTAATCAAGTTGTGTATTTTTTAGAGTTCTTTTGAAATAAATATCACCACTATTTATTTACAATTAACCTCAAGGGACATCTGAAACATAGGCATGGTACACCACACCCCTACGAGTAGAACATCTCAATGCATCAAAAGTACCATTGCCTGTCCCACTTAGCTTGAATGGATGTTCAGGATTGAGGAAGCGGAAGGTAGAGCAGGGGGAAAATCAATAATATTTTCCATTCTTCCTCAGCCCTGGAGAATAAATACTACCCAATTGTTATTCTGTTGGCGTATCCAAAGTCTGTAAGCCAGAGTCATGTTCTTTCTGTAGATTTTTAATAAAAAATGACACATAATGTGTAAGTATATAAACTCATGAAATTTCTGAGTAGGATCAAGAATACTCAGCATAATTGTGGCAATTTAATTTACAGAGAAGTAAGCTGACCCAAATAGAATACTGACCTTTCATTCCACTGACCAGCTTGGTTTACCCCAAGCCATAGCACTATAAGGGATCTTGAAAGGTGTTTCCACCTAGCACTCATACTTTAAGCATGGTAACATGGAGGACCATGGTAGGTACAGTGAATTCCTTAAGGTCCTACAGGAACGTCAGTAATGAAACATATAATTTAAGATTTTATTAAATGTCTAAGTTAATTTGCTTCTAATAATATTGTAAAAATGTTTTTCAAAAGAATTTTCTAGTAACAGTACAAATTTCCTAATTTTGTAAGGAAATTTGATAGTATTTCAAATCCATAATTTTTTGCCTAGCGCAACATAACTTTATCCACCATGTAAAGCACTTACACACATCATGAAAATCATTAAGCAAGTTAAAGACAAATTTTCCTTAGGACTATAAAGCTTATGGCTGGTCATGTGTGTGTGTGTGTGTGTGTATTCTCACATAGCCTGAATAAGTTGTGTAATTTTATGGGTGGCGCATGCCTGTAATCCCAGCACTCGGGAGGCTGAGGCAGGAGGATTGTTGTGAGTTCGAGACCAGCCTGAGCTACAAAGTGAGCTTAAGGCCAGCCTGAACTGCATTGTGAGACCCTGTCTCAAAAAGACAAAAAAAAAAAAAAAAAAAAAAAAAAAAAAAAA
>PVKA01011033.1:0-62311 GCA_004027165.1 Ctenomys sociabilis | reverse complement strand
AATTTGGAAGGCTTAATTTGACTTCATGAATTACTATTGAGACACAGTAACTGAGAAACTGTGGCACTGGTAAAAATGTTTACAAATAAGTCAATGATTATATATTTACCTGATTTTCAAAATAGATAAATCTCTCTCTCTCTCTCTCTCTCTCTCTCTCTCTCTTTCTCTCTCTCTCTATCATCTATCTACCTAAAATGAACATAGAGGCCCATGTCTCATACAACTACAAAAATTGAATAAGTCTCAGATTGAAACATAAAGGCTAAAACAGTAAATTTGGTCTAAGACAAAGCATAGGAGGATATCTATGGTATTTTGAGATTAGTTAGTACTTTTTTAAGACACAAAAAACAGTAACAATAAAATAAACTTAAAATCTGTTTAAAAAATATATATCCTATATCTACATACAAAACGTATGATAGTAAGCAAACTGAAATCTGATTTTAAAAAAGAATTTTAGCAGTTATACAACAAAAATATACATAACTAATCACTAAATTATGTAAATACATGAATTACATAGATAAGTATGAGGAAACACCACTAGAGTGCCAGGGAAATGCAAATTAGAAATGAGATGTGTTAAGCACTCCCAGAATAGCTTGTTTGCTTTAGTTATTTATTTATTTAGCATTTTAGGGAAGGGTGTTCAGGATTTCACTACTAGATCAGACTCATAGTGCTCTACCTGGTTACAGCCTCAAAGAGCTGGGATTATAGGCACGTGCCACCATTCCCAGGTTATTTTGCCAGCTCAGTGTTCCTCAGAGGCAGTGCTGGCACAGCCAGCCTGGCGATGGAACCCCTGGCCCCTGCTCTTTCTAGAATAGCTAAATTTAAATTCCCTAAGAGTTCCAAGTGTTGTGAAGACATGAAGTAACTGGACCTATGATATTCTTCAAGGCAATGTAAAATCTTATAATTGCTTAAAAGTTTTGTCAATAGCATATCCTACCTTCTGGTTCATCAGTTCTGTTTTCACCAAAAAATGAAAAGAATACTTATGTCATATCTGTTTCCAATATATGAAAGAAAACACCAATTATTTATAAGCAAGCAAATAGGCACAACTATTCACCTCTGGCACAGAGCCAGAGTGAAACACTGTCAGTCACTAAATACTGACAAGTGCTGGTCACTGAAGAAGAATGAAGTACTGGTGACACAAAACATGGACGGATTCTCAAAACACTGAGCTTAGCATTCTACAAAATAGCACTAAGTCTTCTACAAAAGAACACATTTATGAAGTTATAAAACTAGCAAAGTATGCAGCAGAAATTTAGAAATAAACGAGATAGATACAGACTACTTCCGTGGGCTTTATAATCCAAGTGTAATGTGCAAATAAACATGATAAACTCAAGGAGTTTCTTCAAAGGATGTAAAACAGGTGGTAGGAACGGAATCGAGAGAAGATAGTTTAGAGAGAGAAAGAGGAAGTTAACTTGTTAACTAAAATCTGAGATAGGGATGGTTCTCCCAGTCAAGAAGTAGAAATGTTCTAGAAATGCTCAGAGACTAGAGAATGAGTATTATGAGGCAATTTCTTAGAAAAAACAAGCACCATGTAAAGACAGAAGGCTACAAAATAGGTGATCATAGAGATGGTCCCTTGGGCATGTGTTCCTCTGGGCTCAGCAACTATCTTGATTTGTCATTGACCTGGCTCAGAAAAGCATTAAATGGATTACAGGATGTGACTCCTAAAGACAGAGTCTCTTGATATTAAATATCATGTTATAGAGAAATATCTACTGACACATAGAAAAATGTGTGATATAATACCAGGTAAAAAGTCAGGCTTCAAAAAATATATTTAATATCATGTGCAGGCCCCCGAACAGTTTAAAATTCTCCATAACAGAATCCTTCCAAGTTCACTAATAGGGTCATTTTCTTGCTCTGGAACTTCTGAGAACAGGAACCTTTTGTCACTTTTGGAATCAGAGGAACTGAGTATTTTTGGAAAACTTGGCTATAGAAAGGCCTGACTTTAGGTGAGGTTTTAGGATATTCATTTATTATTAAGTCCTGATAGCCTGTGAAATACTAAGGATACAGTAGAATTAACCAAGAAGAATTTCATTCTATGCCAGTTCTTGGTCTCAGGGCTGTGATATGAAGAGAGAGATGGAGAGCTCTCTGCTGAAAGCAACACGAGGACTCAGCTGTTATCTAAGTGTCCCTAAGCTGTGCTCCCTTAGGGTTAATAGCTAAATTACAATAATCTGAGAATCTCTCCTGGATTCAGTTATGTCTGAATTTCATCAGAAGAAAGCTGTAGTAGTTTCTTAAGGGTGTCAGAACAAGGTGCCACAGAGTATATGTCTAAAAGCAATAGAAATTTCTAACTTTCAGTTCTGGACAGTGGAAGTCCAAAATCCAGGGGGCCATGTTGGCTCTTCTGAGGGCTGTGAGGGGGAATGTGCTCCATGTTTCCAGCTTCCAGAAGCCTCAGGTTTTACTTTCATTTATATGGCATTCGCTCTTTCCATGTCTTCACATTATGTTGCCTCTGCGTGGTCTGTCTCTGGGTTCTAATTTCCCTCTTACAGAAGAGCAAACTTCGGTGCTAGCGTCCACACCAATTACCTCAGATTGAGTTGATTATGAGCGAAACTCGTAACTCCAATGACGTTCACATTCCCAGTGCTGAGGGCTAGGGCTCAAACACAGGAGAAAATGATTCAACTTACAATAAAAGTTGCACTGGGCTTGGATTTTTCTGCTCACGCCATCTTCTGTCTGGACTCTAACCCCAGTTGTTTCCATGCCACCTCTTACTCATCCTGTGATGGCTTACCTTATCCAAAAGCAAAGGGGTATCATTCAAATAATTTTGACTAAGATATAAGAATAATAATAGTAAAATTCAATAAGGGGAAGCAAAGCATGGAGCTGCATGTTAGATACAGCAAATTTTCCAGTATGTAGTTTTCATCTCTCCCTGGGTTTCTTGCCATTGGAGTTCTTAACCCTTGGCCCTCTGCCAGATTCTGAGATCTGTTTATACTTTATATGATAGTTTTCTCAAATTATATTGTTCCCTTATTCTACCCTAACTAAAGTTATCACCAGATAAAACATAAAATAAGTCAACACTGAAATAAACACTTCAATGACACGGCTTTTCAAAGTTAAGTTTCTGTTATATTATTAAGACAGCAGTTTGATACCAGGTTCTCAGGATCTGCATTTACATAGAGTGAGGTGTATGTAGGTGGATGGTTTGAAGTAATTATCAAAGTGGTCCTACACCATACAAAGAGAGAGCAACCTACCTGATAAATTTTTGAGTGGAACTGGTACAGTGGTTTTGTAAATAGCACTCATTTTTCTCAGTCTGTGCCATTCAGTGGGTATGGCTTCCTGGGAAAGTTGGGAGAACTGCTCTTAAGAGGATGATGTTTTTATCTATTCATCCCCCTTTAAAATATTTTTCTTGCAACACACTCTTGTAAAACAGAAGGAGGATAAGAGATGTAGGAGGTGGCAGGGGTTAAGGAACGAGGAAAAGAATGAAGATGTGTTCTATACATGTGCCAATTTCCTATCATGAACAATCATTATATACTAAAAACATGTGCTAATGCAAATAAAAATTGGAGAGATAAAATACATACAAAAAATATACCTCTATATAAATCCAGGGTAATCTGGCAATGTTTTAAGTTACTAGAGCTAGGATTGGCCAACAAAAGGCTGTTATCTAGGGCATTTATCTCATTGCCCTAGGTATGAAGGTTGGGTCTCTACAGATGTTCTGGCTCCTATGTGAAAGCTATGAGGAAGAAAAGCAAATGCCATGGGTTCCATTAAGATGGGGTGCTATTCCAGCCAGTGCCTGGGTCCAGCATGTAAGTGAGGAAGCCTGGGGCCTGCCAGGGCCTCATTCCAGGCAGAGCCTAGGCTTCATGCGTGGGAAGGAACACCCAGGGCTATCCACATACTCATTCCATCCAGCTCCCAGGCAGGATTCCACGTGAGGGGAGTTTCCTTCATGAGACAGCCCCGGTGTGGAACCCTGCAGCAGAACTCCTTGCAGAGAGGCTGGGGCAAGATCCACCCAGCTGATCCAGGAGCAGAGCATGTTGCCAGAGTGGCACAGAGTGTTCACCTCCAAGGGCTGGAGCAGGAAGAAGTGGAGCACAGCAGCCAGGCCCAAGTCACACCCACCTGGATGAGTTTGAACTTAGTAGATCCAGACCTGGTGCTAAGGTAATAACTGCATCAAAGCTCTACACCAAAGGTCAGAAGACAGTGCTATACAAAATGACAAAGAGGGCAAAATGCATTCACAGGCCCCAAGCCCACCCAAAACAAATGCAGGAGAAAGTAGCATAGAAGGAATTAGAAATCACACCTGAAATATCTGATATAATTGTGTCTCAAGTAAAGAAACAACTGCAGAAAGGTATAGAGGAAATCAGATCAGAAATAATTTCTGAGGTAAAAAATGATAACTATAATGAAAGAATTACTAAGTGCTTCTAAAGAAGACACTAATAAGAAATAGAAGAGAATAGAAAAAATGATGGAATCCTTCAATGAGAAACAGAGGTAAGAATTAGAATATATGAGACAGATTCAGAGATACATAGGATATTAAAACCTTAGTCACAGGTTGGAAAAACTGTTTGAATGAAAGTAAAGATAGACTTTCAGACCTTGAAAACACTGTTGCAGCTAGTGAAAAGGTAAGAAAAGATCTCTTAAAAACAACTGGGGTCAGGGAGATGGCTCAGTGGAATAAGTGCTTCCCAGCAAGCGCAAGGCCTGAGTTCAATCCCTGATTCCAGCAGAAAAAAAAAGTAGGATGCAGGAAAAAAATAATTCAACATCTGCAAAACAGTGCAAAGATGAGCATTGTAAGACTAATAGGCATCAATGTGAAAAAAGGAAACAACATAAATGATATAAAAAGAACCTGGGCAGAAGTAATAGCAAAAACTTCCCAAAATGGGGAAATAATTTGATATTCAGGTGACTAAAGCATACAGAACTCCAAATAATGTCAACCCAATTAAAACTGCACTCAGGGCTGGCCAAATAGTTTAGCATATTAAAGTGCCTGCAAGCAGGTACATGGGCTGGGTTTCAATCCCCAGGCCTGCCATGCCAGACCAGCCCCTGGGATGCACTGAAATGGTGATTGAGACTGGGCATTGTGGTATGTGCTTGTAATCCTGGCTTGTGGGACGCTGAAAACCGAAGAATCACTGTTTTTAAACTAGCGTCCAACCACTAGTGAGACCCTGAACATGCTGTAGACCCTTCTCTAAAATACAGAGAAAAAAAGGAATAAAACTTCACCCAGGCATGTAATAATCAAGATCCTAGAAATTCATCCCAGGAACAGTATAGTAAGAGCCACTAGAGAAAAGAAACAGATCCCATTTAAAGGAAAACCCATCAGAGTAATGGCAGATTTCTTTTCACAACCTGTCAAGACAAGAGGAGGATGGAGCAAAGCACTACAAGTCTTGCAAGGAAATAAATTCCAACCCAGATTGATACACCCTGTAAAACTCTCTTTCAAGTTTAGTGGAGAAGTGAAATACTTCCATGGCAAAGAGCAACTGAAGAATTTCGTGATGACAAAGCCAAACCTACACAGACTACTAAAAGACATTCTAGAGAGGGATCAAAATGACCACAACTCCATGAATGAGAATGGAAAGAACCCACCAAATAAGGCAAACATTTAAACACAGGAGAAAAAGATGTATGTAACAACAGGTAAATAACATGTCAAACATAAGTCAGTGTGTCTCAGTTATAAGCATCAATGTACACAGACTCACTTGACCTATTAAAAGAAATAGAC
The DNA here is from genome assembly GCA_004027165.1 of Ctenomys sociabilis. Classification (NCBI taxonomy): domain Eukaryota; kingdom Metazoa; phylum Chordata; class Mammalia; order Rodentia; family Ctenomyidae; genus Ctenomys; species Ctenomys sociabilis. The sequence continues at coordinate 56,475 of PVKA01011033.1, read as the reverse complement.
TGGCATAGTAGCTTAGGAAGCAAAATCCAACAATATGCTATACAAGACTTCATCTATGAATTGATTGGTTCATTTAAAAGTTTTTTCTAGCTGGTGATTTTGGTAGTTCTGTGATTTGTTGCTCAGTAACACAAATGTTTTCCTAAAACGTAAATAATGCTTTGTCCTGGCTTTATGGCCTAATGAATTAGAAGTAAATTTTCTGTAAGATTAGAATTCTGTGTAGATGCTGCCAAAGTTCTTATCAACCTGAATGTGGGGAATAATAGAAATAATGTACTGAAAAAAGAAAAGATATTCTATACCATACATATTAATTTTGGAATATGTCTATAAAATAAGTTGTGTACATTGTTCTCAAATTCTCTAAATATTTTAAAGAAAAAGTCATTTAAATCACAATCCCTTTGTTAAATGATAAATTTTCCTCTAATTCTAGAGAAGTATATAAGAAAACTAAGAAATTTTATTGGTAAATATCACTTTTTGTGTTATGTTCTAGTTATTTATTTAAAATAGATATTTAATTGATAGATCTTTATTTGGCCTCCCATCTCTTACTTGATTTTGATTTTTTTTTGTATTAATGTTTAGGTTTAGATTTTGATTATGTAGTTTTTACTGAGTAAATATGTGCTCTTGTATTTATTTTTCTTCTGTTTTCAACACTGTTGTGGTCTGAAATTTCATACTTCTTATCTGTTAAATTCTAAAATCTTATAAGGTTCAGAACACTGTTGTTGATTCTACATTTTGTTTTCAATTCAGTGAGACTTTCTGATGTGTGTATATGTGATATGCATGACAATCTTTACTGCTCTCTATGTCATCAATTGTATGAAAGCTAGGAACATAATACATTTTTAATTTTATATAAAAAATAAAATTAGAATTTAAAAAATGAGAGGAGAAAGAAAGAAAGAAAGAAACCTTATTCTCAGTATCCCTGAAAAGACCAAACTGCTTATTCACATGCCCCTCACCACTTCTGGGGAGTCATGCAATAAAAGATGGGGTGCTGACAGTGTGCTTCACCTCCCTCCTGCCAGAGCTGAGCTATAGTTAGTGGGATGGAGGAGACAGGACACAGGGAACTTCAGCACAGGCTGGAGTCCTCCCTTTGTCTTCCTCTTGCATAGTTGTGCCCCACATAAAATCATCTTGACACTGCTACTTCAAGGTGATGTGGGGTGCTTCTCTTGATAGGGAGACAAATGAGGACGAGGGCGGCACTGTGAAGATTAGGGGTGGAAGAGGGGGTGTCACAGAGAATGCAATATTTGAATATACTGTAAGGGTGTGATTTGCGAATTTATGCCTTTGGGCTGGATGTAGAAAAATAAAAGCAAACAAAAACACATTGATCTAGCCTTTTTCAGGAGATTTAACATAGTAATAAATATTATAGTCTCCCCTGAAAATGAAAGGACTAGTTAACACTGAGCTTGTGTATTTTCGGAGCAACATTAATCTGGACCTACATGTTCTCTCCCATGTGATAAAAGGCTCCTGGTCCTATGTTCTCCAGTTCCTGCCACTCCCTAGGATGCTCAAAATATGCAGTCACAGCAAGCTAGTTATTATCATCTATTACTCTTGGTCTTCTGTATTTTAAATAATACAGAAAATAATGTTCCTTTGTTCTACCAGAGGTAGAAAAACAAAAGGTATTCTGGGATAGTAATATGAATTTTCTTATGTTAAGCACTTTCACTTAGTCATATTATTCTCTTTCAGAACCAAATTAACATTTCAACTTTTAAAACAAGTGTTATTTTCTGGAATGGGAAAAAATAGGACTTACTTAGCAAGCAGAGAAGGAAGGTCAGATAGATTAGTGGGGAAAACGTTCTAGTCAGAAAACAATGAATGTGCATAGTTTTACTCAGAAGTGAAAAATTGTAGTATTTTCTGGGAGCAATGTGTCCACACATCCTTGTGTCCAGGGGATTCTGATTTGGTGGGGCTTTTGGCCTTCTGTGTGGGACAGAGGACCGAAGTGGATGCATAAGGCTATTTATGGTGGAAGATAGAAGTCTGTAATGTAGCTTGAGTGACTAACTCAGCAGGTGGAGACCTGTGAAAGTAGCAGAATCTCTTGGGGTAGCTGATTCACCATATAGGACTGTTGCTTAGAATTAGGATGGAGGGATCAGTGTGTGATTTTTACAGTCACTGGAGTCACATATAGCACATATAACAGAAAATGGAAAAATGCAGTGAATGTTTAAATTAAAAGATAGACCTTATTACAGTAAGAGACATATTATCAAGAATGATGGGATAAGTGTGTTTGAAATGACGGACAGGTATTTTGAGAGGGCGAAATGACAGTGTGTTTGTGACTGCAGTAAATTTTTAAATTTAAACACTCATTAAAGTTTCTATCATTCTGCTCTACCCAACATCTTATGCAATTTCTGCCAAATGAAAGCCCTGGGGTGTGTCCTCGTTCACCCAGTTCACTAGATCTGGTACCATCAGAGTTCTGGCTTTTCCCCAAAGGCAAAATGACTCTGAGACATAAATGTCTCAGTCGAAGCCCTAAAGGTATCAGCACAGGGCAACTATCACTGATGAAAGAGGACTTCCAGAAGTGCTTCAGCAGGTGGCGAGAGCAGTGAGGTGTGTTCAAAGTGAAGTGGAGAGGGAGATTATAAGAAATGAACTTTTAGTGTAATAAATTTAAGAAAAATTAAACATTTTTCATCACTTTGTTATAGGGCTGAAGACTGATGGAAAATACTGTCTTTGCACATCAGAATCATCCATACTTTTCACTCCACGTAAGTCACCACAGCATGCAGTTAGCAACCTCGAAGGCAAAGTCAATCGTTCTGGTTATCTTATTTATTAGCCAGTATTTTGACCTTTTGCAGGGTCCACAAAGACACCAGGCATGGATGGCAGCATTGCCTTTCTTAGCCCGAGTGACTGCCAACAGGAACCCAGTGAACATGAGCTCTGTTACCGTGGGCACAGCGCGCTTGAGAGCTTGGCTGGACCTTCCCCTGAGCTAATGCCGACTTCCATGCTTTACGGACATCATGGTCTTTTCGTACAACTGGGGAAAGTGGAACTGATTGCTAAAGTCACACAAATATCTTTGAGAGCCTATTGGAACAACAGTAATATCTTAATAACCATTTTTTCATTAAGATATTTGGATGGAGAAAGTTGCTTTTTCATAATTGCATTTGATTTTCATTATAAGCAAGGCTGTGATGAGGTGTGGGAGTTGGAATTATTTTATACGTGTGAAAAGAATTCATTTGTAAAAAATTTAAGCCTCAAAAATGCAATAATTTTCTCCAAACTGTATAGCTAGTTACTGGTAAATGCATCCTGGAATACAAGTTCTGTGGACCCTCTTTCTCTGTTGAGGCAATTTTTGAAAAAGAATTTTAGCATTATATATGTAAGGACTTTTAAAAATGTCAGAGAGCTGATCATCAACTTAAACTAGCTTTAATAAAATAGGAATCTGTTGCCATGTATTTCTTGACTAGGCTGCAATTCAGTGGTGGCTTGGTCTAGAGAGTGTCAAGTTTTATTGGGTTCAGATTTTCTTCATCTCCTTTCAGTTGTGTTGAATTCATTCTCAATTTTCTCAAAGGAACAAGTTCGGTGCCAGTAAGTCCACCTTTTATACGTTCTGTTATCCAGTGGATATAACAGAATAGATCTTAGTGGTTGTTGCAGAAGCCCTAGGATCCACCCTGATTGGGCCAGTGCTGGCCATGCAGCTAACTAGAACCCAGTCACTGGGGGCAGTTGCTGTATTGTGATAACCAAGCCAACCATCAGGCTTGGTTTCTGGAAGAGTGGAACTGCACATGGTGGGAAAGGAAGCAAAGGACAGCTCTGCAAAGAAAATGTGGTTGAGGGTGCTAGAAAAGATGGCGCCAGATGCTAAGGGCTGGAGGAACTGAGTGATGAAGACTTCCACACGGGGCCACCTCAATTCCTAAATTCTTTCTTTGTTGTCTGAGGAAATGGGGAGTTTCACTGAAAATGAAGCCCGTCATCTGCTAAGTAGTTACTCTCTTCACATTACTTCTTAGTACAATGCAGGGGGATTCATAGTTAAATTGAGAGTAAAATAATGTCTGTTTAGTTCATCTGTAGATTCTATTTTTGAACCCAAGTACTATGAACTAAGGCTAGTGAGTGATTTGGACATACCTGATAGTTTGATGCTGGTTCTTAATCGGCTTCTAGTTTAGGCTGAGCTCCTTCTGTCCTTCCTCTTTGTCTCCACGCTCTCACCGCTCACACAGCACCTCCAGCTTCCCAACCTTGCTGGCATTCTGTAATGCTCCCTCATATTCATGTGCATTTTGATGGGCCCCCTTTTTGCTGTGATATGTTATCCCCATCCTCGCTTTCCAGATGGAATCATTTCCAATTTTCCTTCATGACTCCGGGTAAAGGTTGTCTACTCTATAGCCTTTTTTGTTCCTGAACCTCTAGGCTGACATGGTACTCCTATGAGTCCCTCAAAAATAACATACACATTCAATTGAATGGCAATTTTTAAAGTTTTAAAATGTACTTTTAATCGGAAAATAATAATTGTGAACATTTATGTGGCACAAAGGGATGTTGTGATCTATGCATACATTGTAATTCAGTTAAGCTAATTAAAATTTTATTTTTTGAAATTTAATTTTAAAGAGTAAACACAAAAACAAAAGCATAAAGAAACAAAGCAAAAACAAAGAAACAATAACGTACAACAATACATATTGTACACACTTTCAAGACAAGATTAGCAAGTTAACAGTGGTTGTTATATTATGTATTTTTATCAAATCTGTTGCTCAGATTAACAGATACAGGTGTGCAAAATTGGAAAAAGAATTGAACATTAACACTTGCTTTTAAAAACCTAATATTTTTTCTTAAAATTTTTACATTATGCTTTTAAAATATTTTTTTATGTTTTTCATTAACTTTATTGAAAATCAATAATTACATAGCATATTAAAAATTGTAGACAAATACTGAAATGTGAAAGATATAAGATATAGACAGAGTGATTTTCAGAGAAATATTTCTGAAATGAATACATCACATGAGATTAATAATAGATTGAACAACGTAAATAAGTTATTTATAAACTTAAATGAATATAACAATAAAAATTGTCCAAAATAAAAAGGAAGAATTTATAGATCAGTCATATAATAGCTTACTCTGTGTTAAAATCAAGAAACTTATAAGTTCAACTAAATTCAGAAATTTTAAATCTTTACAAATTTATTTCTACCTCTTTTTACTTTGACAATTCTAATTATATAAATCTAAACAGATTTTAAAGAGAGTATAATAATAATTGATAAGGCATTAAAAATGCTACACATTTAGAAGAATAAAATGAGGCTGGGGAGATGGGCTCAGTAGAATAAGCCCTGGCAAGTGCAAGGGCCAGAGAGTGTTGGGCTTCAATCTCCACTTCTGCCAAAAAAAAGAACCAGAAAGGTATTTGTCATAGTTTTTGTATTAGTGCAGCTGCTCAGATCATAATTATTAGCACATAGAGTTAGTCAAAGTGAAAATTTTATGTATTAACTGTTATTTTTTGGAAAAAAACTGATGGAAATCATTTTAGCTGTCCTGCATATATATGTGCATAATTTTTCCCCTTTCCTTTTTATCCTATCTTTTCTTGTTAAACTCATCTTTGTTATTTATTCCTTATACTGAGTTTCTTTCTATGCTATTATATCTATTATGCTTTTCAGATTTTATTTATTCTTTCAGGTTCTTATGCGAAGGAGACAATATGATATTTACACATTTGTTATTGGTTGATTTGTTTATGACAACCATTCTTTTTAGGGTGAGATGGTATCTCAATATTGTTTTAATTTGCATTTCTTGAATGATCAGTGATGTGCAACATTTTTTTCATGTATTTATTTGCCAATTGTATTTTCTCCTCTGAGAAGTGTGCATTATATTAGATGCCCATTTTTGAAGTGGGTCTTTGAATTTTGGAGGCCTGATTTTTTGAATTCTTTATATATTTTAGATAGAATTTCTCTGTCTTAGTGACTGTTGATCAAGATTTTTTCACAATTCATGGGTTATCTTTCATTCTGTGGTGATTTCTTCTGTGTGCAGAAGCTTTTCAATCAGACGAAATCTCAGCTGTTGATTCATTGAAGTATTTCCTTGTAGTTTGGTTTTTGTTGATGAACTCTCTGGCTACCCTTATATCTTCAAGATTTCTACCTACTTTCTCTTCCAGGAGATTTAGTGTTTCTGTTTCAATGTTTATATCCTTAATCCATTTTGACTTTAGTTCATGGTGATATACCTGGGTCTAATTTTAGTTTTCAGCATGTGGAAAGCCAGTTTTTCCGGCACCATTTGTTGAAGAGGGTATCTTTCTTCCAGTGAGTATGTTTGGTCCCTTTGTCAAAGACAAGGTGGCTATTTTGTAGTTATATCTGCATCTTCTAATCCATTGATCCTTGGGTCTTTTTTTTTGCCAGTACCATGCTGATTTTATTATGGTAGCTTTGTAGTATAATTTCAGTCAGGAATTGTATGCCTTTCCTTTGTTGACTGTATTTCCTTTGCTCTTTTAGGACATTTCTCATTTAAAAAAGGGTTTAGGAATATTTTCTCTAGATCTTTGAGGTACATTGCAGGTACTTTGATAGGGATTGCATTGAATTCGTATAAGCATTTTGGGAGAATGTCGATTTTCACAGTGTTGATTCTTCTTATCTAGAAGCCAAGAATATCTTTCCATTTTCAGGAATCTTTTATCTCTTTTTTCAGAATATTGTCATTTACATTGTATAGGTCTTTTACTTCTTTGGTAGATTAATTCTAAGTATTTCAGTTTTTTTTTTTTTTTTTTTTTGAATGGGTATTCTCTCTCCATGAATTTATTATAAGTGTGCTGGAAGGATGTTGATTTTTGGGTGTTGATTTTATGTCCTTCCCTGATACTGAATTTGTTTATTAATTCTAGGAACTTCTTGATGGAATTTTTGGGTCTTTGATGTAAAGTATCATGATCATGTCATCTGCGAAAAATGATAGTTGAGCTTCTTCCTTACATGTTTTAACACCTTTTATTTTTCTCTCTTGTCAAAAGTCTCTGGCTGTTTCCAGAACTATATTGAATAGGAATGGTGATAGTGGACATCCTTGTCTTTTACCTGATTTAAAGTAAAATTTACCTTTTTGATTGAGTCTTTTTTCAGTTTTGGTATCAGTGTAATACTTGCTTCCAGGAATGGTTTTTGGAGTACTGCTTCCTTTTTGTATTTCACTGAAGAGTATGAGGAGTATTGGGATTAAATCTTCTCTAATTTTCTTGTAGAATTCAGTTGTGAGTCCATCAGGACCTGAGCTTTTTGTTGTGGGTAAGTTTTTGATTACATTTTCAATTTCATTAACTGATTTTTTTGCCTTCTTTATTATGTTTTGGTAATTTATACCTACCTAGGAATCTGCTCTTTTATTCTTTGTATTCTATTCTGGGAGCATAAAGATTTTCAAAATAGCTATTGGTCATCTTCTGTATTTCCACAGTCTGTAACACTTTAAGCCATTTTCATTCCTTATTGCTTGAATTTGAGTTTCTTCTTTCTCTTTTCAGGAGATCGGCTAGGAGTTTATCAATTTTATTTATCAGATCTTTAATTCATTAATACTTTATATTGTCTTGTTCGTCTCAATTGCATTATTTTCTTCTGTAATCTTTATAATTTCCTGCCTTCTTTGGGCTTGCATTTGGTGTGCTCTTCTTTTTCTAGAAGCTTGAGGTGTAGCATTAGGTAATTATTCATTCTTACTCTGCCTTCCTACTGTGTGAGTTCACCAATATAAATTTCCTGCTGAATACTGCTTTCCTGCTCTTCTAGGACTCTTCTGGTTTCAAGAAGGTTTTAGGAATATTTTCTCTAGATCTTTGAAGTACACTGCAGGTATTTCGATAGGGATTGCATTGAATTTTAAGAACTTACAAATTTATAAATTCTGGGAAATTATAAATTTTTATTGGATTGCAGATATTGTCCATTTTCTTGTTCAATTTTATCTTTAATCCATTGGTTGCTGAGGAGGGTGTTATTTAATTTTTATTTATTTGTTCATTTTTTTTAGTTTCTTTTGTTGTGAATATTCAGTTTCATGGCCCTGTGGTTAGAATATATGCATGGGATAATTTCTGTTTTCTTACATTTCCTTAAGCATGATCTATGGACTATTATGTGGTCTGTTTTAGAACACATCCCATGTATAGTTTAAAGGAATATGTATTCAGATGTTGGGTACAACACTCTGCAAATTTCACTAAGTGTATTTGTTTCAATGTTTGGTTCAGTTCTTCTATCTCTTTGCTAAATTTTTATCTACTTGTCCTTCTTTTAGAGATAAGGGGATGTTTAGATCTCCTGTTAAGATTGTGGTATTAGTTATTAGATTTTTCATGTCCTTTAAAATTTGTCTTAGGGGCTTGCTGCTTAGCTCAATTGTTTAATTGCCTGCTGGGGCAAACACAGTCAGGTGCAGGGGATCACAATTTGATCTGCAGCTACCCAGGCCTTACCAGGCCCACCCTTGAAGCAGTCTGAGCCAGCCAAAGGAAAAAATTATCTTTCTCTGTCCTAGGGAATGTTGAGACAGCCAATGAGTCTGGCGTCTTGGTGTGGTGGCGCAGGCCTTTCAAGCACTTGGGAGGCTGATCCTCCTTGGGAGGAGGATCACTATGTGTCTGATCTGTGTACTGAGAGCTTGCAGACCCTGTACTAAATACAAAATAATTAAATAAAATAAAAAGGAAATAAAGTTTGTCTTATGCAGTTGGATGTTCCAATATTTGGTGCATACATATTTATGACCCTTATCTCTTCTTGAATCTTTCTCCTAACAAGTATGTAGTGACCTTTTTTTTTTTTTTAAATCTCATTTGATGATTCTTGGTCTAAAGTTCAGTTCACCTGTGAATAGAATAGCTATCTCTGCTTTTTTCCTGAGCTCCTGGAGCATGTAGTATTGTTTTCTATCCTTTGACTTTCAGTCTATGAATTTCTTCCTGGATTAAATGTGTTTCCTATATACAGCATATTGTTGGATTTTGTTTCTTGATTCACTCTGCCGATCTGTTTATTTTAATTGATAAATTGAGTCCATTTACATTGGTGGTTATAATTGATATGTATTGGCTTATATTTCTCATGTTATTTTCCCTGCTTTTCCTGTTTCTAATTGTCTACCCTGTGTGGAAAGTTCTTTCTGTTGCTCTTATTGTAGTTGTGATCATTTGGAACGCTTTCTAGAATATATTTTAGTACTCGGTGTAGGGTTTGTTTGGTCATCATGAATTTCTTTAGTTGTCTTTGTCATGGAAGAATTTTACTTCTCAATTTTGAAAGGTATTTTTGCCAGGCATATCAGTCTGGGTTGGAATATGTTTCCATGTAGGACTTGGAATACTTCACTCTAGTTTCTTCACTTGGTGGCTTGTGCTGATAAATCTGTTGTTATTTTGGTGGGTTTTCCTTTAAATGTGATCTGTTTCTTTTTTCTAGTTTTTTTTTTTTTTTTTTAGTGTCTTGTTCTTATGCTGACTTTCTGTTATCTTTATTATATGTCTGGGTGTAGATTTAATCGGGTTGATATTATTTGGATTTCTACATGCCTCAGTTACCTGAATGTCAGATTGTTTCCCCATATTTGGGAAGTTTTCTTCCATTACTTCTACCCATATCCTTTTTATGTCATTTGTTTTAGTTCCTTCTTTATCACTGTTGCTTATTAGTCTTATATGGCTCATCTTTGCAATATCTTGCAGCTGTTGAATTATTATTTCCTGGATCTTATTTGTTTTTAAGAGGTCTTTCCTTACGTGTTCACTAGTTGCAACAGTGCCTTCAAGGTCTGAAAGTCTATCTTCAGTTTCATTCAGATAGTTTTACCAACTTCTTATGGAATTTTTAATTGGCTGTGTATCTCTTTGAAATGTTTCATGCATTCTGTTTCTTTCCTTTATTGTTTATTCAAGGTTTTCATCATTCTTCTATTCTCCTCTATGTTTTTATCCATGTCTTTATCAAGTGTTAGAAACACTTAACAATTCTTTCATTAGGGTTATATCTTCTATTTTACCTAAAAGATAATTATTGATCTGCTTTTTCTCTATACCCTTCTAGAGTTGTTTTTTCACTTCATTTCCTATCCTTTCAGAAATTTCAGGTGTGTAGCTTCCAATTTCTTATATTCTGATGTCTCTCGGGTTTGTTCTAAGTGGGCACTAGACCGAGACTGCATTTTGCTTCTTATTTTTGTCATTTTCTCTTTCAGAGAAAACTCATTATTTTGATTTCTATGATACTGTTTTGTGAAAATCTGATAGTAAATAACTACATCACTGTAATCAGAAGATCTGATAAATAATCACGTGAACAGGTAAGGAAAAGTCTCTTGAAGGGCCCGTTCTTTAGGTATCTCTCCTGTGCTAGAGATTCTTGTTTTGTGTGTGTGCACCGAGATGTTCCCTACTCTGTTGATTGGGAGTGAGATCGGTTTTCAGTTTGCCACTGTCTTCCTTCCTGATATGTAGGGCTTTGGTGAGGTTATTACCCAAGCGCCTCCTGATATTATTGTCGATGGGAGAACATGTGGTTAAGGCATGTACAGTATCCTATTTGCATTAGTACAATTAGCAATATTGATAATACTTAGAAAAATTTAGAATTTGACAAACCTTGTAACTAATGGTTTTGTACTCAAGACTATAGGAGAAAACGTGGTAGCTTTATAGCAAAGCAGATCTAAATTGGGAATTTGTATTTAAATTACTTCCACTGAGTTCTGTCTGGGCACCTCCCTTCATGTACCTGGAGTCTTTCAGGCAGACTAATTCACCCCAGCTGCCTCCTTCCACCTCCATGCTGCCAGGATATTCCACATAGTCCGGGACCCAGTCCGGGACCCACTGAGCCTAGTAGTATGTCTCAGCTCACTGGGTCTAGTTCTATAGAACTTGATCTCAACCTGCTGGGCCTGGCTGTTGGGATCTGCTCCTGCCAGCTGCACCCCACCAAGCTGGGTCTGCAGGGCCTACCTGCTGGGCTCAGGTCCTTCTTGTGGCTCTAGCTCTGCCCCATCATGCTGGTTTGCCTGGGCCTCAACATCTTAGCAACTACCGTTGCACCAAAATATAGGTAGTGGAAGTGCTCTCATGCAATGCACTTAGAGCTAGCATAAGAAAAGGGGACAGATACCAATCCTCGTGGATTGAAGTCCCCTACCACATTTGTGGGAGACAGTATTCCCAGGAGCTTGACACTTACCATCTTTGTAATGACAGCTGTGGCTGAAGATGTAGGCTTGGCAGGTGTGGAGAACCAGCATCTAATTAATGGCTGTGGCATCTCAGGATGGTGCGAAGCTGATGCCCACGCGGTGGCAGAATCTTCTCACGTCAGAGTCTTATTAACCACCTTTGCTCTTAGGATAAGGCTGCCAAAAAATATAGTGTTGTCATTTAGCAGATCACCAGGGAAGGCAGCTGATACAAGCGGTTATCTGAATATTGTGACCAACATGTAGTAGCTCAGATTTTTAGGGTGAGTAGATTATGTATACTGGAAGTCAATCACCAAAAATAACTGTACAGCTGTGGAGAGAGTGGGCTATGAGAAAAGTTCTGATAATTAGCTTATTTCACTAGGAGAAAGAGAAATACAGGGAAAACTTTCTGCACTAACAGGCTTCATGTCCATGAAAGGTAAATTTAGAGGATGGTGAATTTATAGTTGCACATGTTGAAGGATTTTTTACTACTGTCCTTTCAATTTTATTCTTTGTTTCCTTCTGCAATATATTGATTAAAGATAATTATGCAGTAACTTCAGAAAATGTATGAGAATAAATACTTTGGAAGTTGGCAGCATTATTGCATTGTCTTGCAACTGTCTCTCTCCCTTCCCCCTCAAAAAAGAAAAACACAGGAAGGAGTAAGTGTACCATCTGTAAAATCTCTTTCCTCTTTTACAACCATCCTGTTGCCATCTGCTTAAATCTTTAGCCCACCTGGGCAGTGAGAAACATTAATTGTCTCCCAGATATGTGTGAGAACCATAATCTCCCTGAAGACTGAGACTGGGAGAAAGGAGACAGTTTAGATACTTTAAGTAAACTTTGCACCTGCAACCCACCTGCATTGCCCTTTTAATCTTCTGTATGCAGCACCATGATTATTTTTTGTGTAGGAGATAATTCTTAGATAAAATGGAATCTTTTTTTTTATATTTAAAGTCTTCAGAGACTTAGGCACTACCCTAGTGTTGCCAGGAGTCTAGAAGTAATTGTTGAATATCAGAAACTTTTTTTCCTCATTCGAATTGTACCATATCATATCCTCTAAAGTCAGAGTTTAGTTTACTTACTGGTATTGACAAGTATTTCTTAATGATATTGTCATCTTTTACAGGGAATCTTTTTCTCTTTTTCTCTATTTTCTTTTCATTTGTGTGTTTGGTACAGGGTCTCACTATGCAGACTGAGCTAGTGGTGATCTTTAGCCTGCCCAGCACTGGGATTATAAGCATGTGCCACACCCAGACTCTGTCGCCTGCTCAGTGAGCCCCGTGTGTGGGGCTGGTGCAGCATGCGGGACTAGGGATTGAATCCTGGTCCCTGCGCTTGCCAAAGCAGTCACTTAGTTCACTGAGCTATGTCTCCAGCCCTTACAGGTATTATGCCATTATATGCAGGAAAATTATACTATTCATTGCAGAATGTTTATCTCCCCTGGTCATTCATTAAATGTCCTTGGTGCTCCCTGTTATTGTGGCAGCTAAAGGCCTCACTTACTTCCTGTCTCCCCTAGAAGGGTTCTGACACTTCCTGCTGAGAACTATTGAGTCTGTCTTTCCTCTTCACCTTTCTGCACTTGAGGGAAATAATTCAAGTTGAAAGGCTGCTTTCCACTAGGATAAAAGCACTCTGATTTGGTTAGCTTAGAACAGTTATCATGGCCACAAACTAGCAGACAAGGTCTAAGGTTATAAAAAATTGAGAATGCATCTATAAGGCAATTCTTTAGGTTAGGATTTCTCTCTCTTTGTCTCTGCCTCTCTCTGCCTCTGTTTCTGCCCCTCTCTGTCTCTGTTTCTGCCTCTCTCTGTCTCTAAGTCTCTCTGTCCCTCTGTCTCTCTCTCTCTCTCTCTCTCTCTCTCTCTCTCACACACACACACACACACACAGAATGATTCTTAACTCTAAATCTAAAGCTTACAGCAACTAAAGAAAACTAAATCTAAGATCTATAGTAACTAAAGCAATCACTTCTAGCAAGAGGAATACTTAATTGAAATAACCAGCTATCATCAACTAACTGAAATATTATTAGTCATTGTGCACAGTTGACCTACAGGCAACAACTTCTGTTATAGTCATTTTCCAGTTATATTAATAAATGTCAATTGACAATACCCATGACTAACTAGGCTATTATTTTCAGTAAGTACTTACATTTCATTTATTCATTCATTCATTCACTTTCTGTGGGTATCTTATTAATGGCAATCTGCAATTCAAGTGGGATCAGCCTCATAAATTCAGTATACAATATTGTACATATATTTATCAAATTCAGCTTGCCATTCTCAACCTGTTTATCACCTTACTTATGAGAAAGAGTCTATGCTGAATTCTATTTCCCCTTCCTGAAACAACGTTGCCTTCATAAATAGGAAAATGATGACAGTACATCAGGCATTCTTAAGGTTTTATCTACATAGGTTTTGCCACTTAATGAATGATTGCAATCAGCCATACTGCAAAGAATCAAGGCAATTTAGTTGGCTTAGCATCCAGAATAATTACTTATTCAGTAACTTATGGCAATCAACAAACAGATTGGCCATCATATGATCTTCTAATAGATGATATTGTTCTTTTCTATAGAGAACTGTTAAATTTGTGATTCAGCACTATTTTAATCAATAACTACAAGCTTGTTTGACTATACTATACACTGTGTTCACTAGCAAAGATACAAAGATAAGGGAGCAGATGCTTTTCCTCATTTTTTCTATTTGTTACTGTGCATTTTTATTAGTACATATGTACAATACATAATGATCTTTTTTATCATTATGAGGAGCATCTGCATTTACATAGTAAGTGTTAATTTATTTTGTTCTCTTCTTCTGTCATCTCTCCTTGCTCCCTGCAACTCAACCATCTCCCCCATTTGAAAAGTTTTCATTGATTTTCTGTGTTAAAAACATTTATTAGTACATGTATGCAGTATATGCAGCTTGCAGTTATTTGAGAGTATGTACAAGAAAATATTATAGATTGATAATTATTTTTAATCTTCCTCCCTTCTCCCTCCCACCTTTTTATCTACTCCTCTATACTCCATTTCCCTATTTTCACTCTTATTGATAACACTAATCTTATCTCATTGGAGTAAGAAAGTAGATGTTGTACAAAGACAACAGGCTTAAGAGTCAGAAAAAGACTTGAAATTGGATCAGGTTTTTGGATAAGTCACTGAACTTTGAACTGCAACTGCTGGATGATTGCAAGGATCAATGGCTTGGCTACACTGCACAAGGCACAGGACTAGTGTTGAAAAGGTCTCCATAGCCATTGCTACAGAGGAGACACAGCTTTCATCTTCACGGAGGTTGTATTACTGTAATTATGTGCCCTTGCAAATTCTAGGTGTACACATGATTATTATCTTTAGCATTCTAAATTTTAGAACTCAGTGTGTATATACTACATCAGAATGCTGGATGTTGTGTACCCACACTTTTCCCGTGGCATGTGATGATCCATTAGGAGTGCCGTGCAGACTGAGCACGAGCCTGCAGAGCGCTGTTCAGAACATTATCTCACAATTGTTCCAAATACTCTGGGACCACTGAATCATCTAATGCAGTTTACAGGAAAACAAGCTGTGTGTTACTGTAGGCGACCTTAATGATGAGAATTATTTAAGAATCCGGTGTTTACCACTTCCAGTTGAAAGTGCGTAAGCCAACGAGGAAGACAATATAATTACATACACTGAAATTAGGTTAACATAGACACTCTAATAGCTCAGTATGGCCACAGACCAGGACTTCAATATCAGAGTGCTGTCCCTCTGTGGATACACGGTCACTCTCAAATGCAAACACATAGTCAAACCGAGCCTCAAAAGTAAAACTTCCTAGAAGCTTTTATCAGAGTCTGTGGGATAATCGTAATTATCTGAATATATTTGCTTTCCTTCTAGAAGGGAAAAGCCATCCATTCAAGTAAGGCATTCACCTTATTTTTTTTTTTTAAATGTGTAACAATGTCTTAGTAGCTTACAGCAGCATAAGCAACCTGTTTTGCTTATTATTCTCTAAAGTAACCAAGGCTCAGTGAGGATAGCTTGTTTTTTCTCCATCTGAAGTGAACTACGGTAGCTCAGAGGCTTGGTGCTGGAATGATCAAATGCAGCGCTCCTCACCTCTAGGTGACGTTGTGTCTTCCCCAGGAGAGACAGAATGTATGGAATCATCATGAGCTGTCACGGGGTGAGGAGGGTGGTTTCCATCTAGTAGGTGGTGACTAGAGTGATTACCAAATGTCCTACATTTCACTGCTCCCCCTACAACAAAGGATTCTCTTTTCCAAAATATGAATCATGTCAAAGTTGAAAAACCCTGATATGAAGGCTTGCTCACACTTGTTGCTTCCCTGGGGGTCTCAGTTCATCTTCCGGTGGACCTTTCTGACAGACTGTGTCTTTGGGGGCTTGTTTGGGTTCCTCACAGAATGACATCTGGCTTCCTAGAAGAGTAACGTCTTCATGAAAGGGCCCAGGCAGAAGCTGAATTCTTTATGTGACTGAGCCTCAGAGGTCACACAGCATTTTCCAGGGATGAAGTAACCACAAACTCCTCTTCATATTCCCACAGAGGTTTTTCAGCCTGTTTTGTGTTGTTATAAGAGAATACCACAGGATGGACAGTTTATAAAGTAAATAAATATACTCCTCACGTTTCCTGAGGCTGGGGAGTCCAATATCAAGCTGCTGGCATCTGGCAAGAGTTTTTGCATGTCATCATGTTGTGGCAGAAAGTGTAGGGCAGGAAGCAAGAGGGGGAGAAGAGAGCAAGGGTGGGGGGATGACCTTGCTTTTGTAAGAAGCCTCAGCTCCAAGTAACCAGTCCATTTTGGTAGTAATGACATCAATCCATTCAAGAGGGAAAAGCCCTCATGAAGCCACCACTCTAAAACTCCCACTTCTTAACACTTTTACTGAGGGGATTCAATGCCACATGAGCTTTGGAATCATGTGGAGTGGAGGTTGGGTGTGAAGCTGAGGCATAGAACTTCCATTCCTTGGGAAGAGTGACAGTAACTTGCAAAAAGAGCAGAACATAAAAATTTTCAAAGGGTTCATGTCTCATCCTTTTTGTATCTCACTAACTTACCAGTCAATAGAAGGTAACAGATGTTCAATCTGTGCATTTTTAGATTGCATTAAATTAAGTAACTTAATATATGAAATATATGATAAACAATGAGAAGATTTGACAATATACATAAAAATTTTCTACAGAGGACCTTTAAATAGTGGCTTGCTATACTTCATTATAAAGTATGATTTAATTATGAAAATTCCAATGACATATTTATTCATTTGATTGTTCATTAATTCTGTATTCATTGAGCACATACTGTAGGCAAGAGAGCATGGCAGGCACTATAATACAAAGATAGATCAGATGCAGAATTGCCTGCGAGTCACTCACAGTCTAGTGGGTAAGGTGAGCAGAACCCGAACATCACTTTAATACAGGTCAAAGCTCATCAGGGGTGCAAATGAAGGGTTATGGTGCTATAAAAAATGTACAGTTTTCCAAAATGCAAGACTTCATTAAGGATGTTCAATCTAATGAATGCTAAATCTTTTCACTTCCTCACTCCACATACCTGTAACTGCAAGGATAATTTGGCAGAATTTCAACCAATTTTATAATACTCAATCAAAGCATTCACCTAAAACACAACTGAAGGCCATCTGCCATGCAGTCATTAAGTCTGTCTTTCTCGTCACAGCCATTTATTGTGACAGGAAGTCATACCTCTTCCAAGGGAGGTGGTGCATTTTGTTACTGCAATCCTAGAACATTCCAATTGAGTGCCAGAGGAAAAACTGGAAAGATACAGTCATTGATAGCTTGTGCCAGAAGGAGTCCTGTTTTATAAGTCTTGGCAGTACAGCATGCCTACTGTGCTAGTCAGCTTTCTGTCACAATGACCAATATCTGACATACACAGCTTAAGGAAGAAAGTTTATTTTGGTTCATGATTTCAGACATTTCAGTTTATGTTGGCTCCCATGTAGAAATGTTGTGACAGAAGCAGATCACAGAAGAAAGGCACACAACCTATGGCATCCAAGAAACAGAGAGCCACAGTGAGTAAAGGGATGGGGTAAGGATAGCCACCACAGTCATATTCTCAGGGACATATTTCCTACAGCCATGACCCACCTTCTGATAGCTTATTCCACTCTGAACTCATCTGAGGGTCAAACCATGGGTGATGTTAATGCCCTCAATATTTAAATCCTTGTTTGACACTTCCTATATAAGCTACAACATCTACTTTATGGAATTTTGGGATCCTCAGAAATGTCCTGGGCATCTGTGTACACTGGCGTCTCTATCTTAACATTCCAAAAGGCAGCTTTAGAGGTTTGTGCCAGACTCACTGGTTCTTTTTTAAAAAATGTATTTAGTACAGTTCTATAGGGTCTAACTATGTAGATCTGACTCGCAGTGATTCTCATATTATCAGCCTTCCAAGCATTGAGATTGCACACATACGCCACCACACCCAGTCTCAATCACCATCTCAACATGCCCTGCAGTCAGGACTGGTATGGCATGCAGGAGATTCAACCCCAGCCCCAGCGCTTACCTAGGCAGGTGCTTAGTGCACTGAACTACATCGTCAGCCCTACCGGTTCTTGATATTTGGAAAATATAAAGTTTTTAGTCAGTTTATTTAATCTGAAACATTTATATACTTAATGGTAAGAAAATGTGTATAGCATTTTATAAGATTCTCTGTAACTCAGAGAGAGACAGAGAGACAGAGAGACAGAGAGAGAGAGAGAGAGAGAGAGAGAGAGAGAGAGAGAGAGAGAGAGAGAGAGAGTTGTAGCAAGGAAACCAATTAAAAGCTCAGTCCTAAGCTAGGAAAGAGGGATCTAACTTAGAATAATAGCAGAAGGAATCAGAGCAGCTCATATTTTTGGCAGTTTTCCATGTGATAAGGACTGTATCTGGTTTTGTAAAAGCTGTCTACATCATACAACAACCACTTGACAGAGGCACTTTTACTTCCCATTTTAAAGATTAGGATGGGGAGACATAGAACTCATTGGTTTTAGTTTATGTGCTGCCAAGCCAAGCTGCAGGAATAACTGTTATAACTAATGTTTAAGTCTGTGTGCATACATATTAAAAGGAAAAGAATGAACATACTCAGGGAGAAAGAATCTAGATTATTAAGTAATAGGACTGACTTTAGGAAGAAAGGTAGAGTATCTACAACAAAACAACACTCAGATCTTAGTTTGGGTTAGGCCACCTGGTAGACAGACGTGCCATTCTTTTAGGTCAAAAAAGCAAGAGCATGAGATAGACTATTGGACATGTATAGGGAAAATGAGCTGCCCCAGGAATGTTCACATGGAGATGGCCAGTAGGCAATCAGGCACCTTGAAGGTCAGGAATAAGATCAATATATGATTTGTATTTGAATCCATCAATCAAATATACATCGGGAGTGAAGGAGAATGTCTAGAAGCATATGATGCCTAGAGAGATAAGATGGCTCATTATAAAACAGATTAAATAGGATTTGCATTAATGGATTCTGGGACAGCAAACAAAACAGTGTATAACTGCTGGCCCAAAGTTGCTATAGTTTCGATGTGGAGATATAACAGGGAGATGAGGAGCAGCTTGAGAACAATTGCCAGACAGAATGCAAAGGAGGGAGACATGGCTTTCAGAATTAGAAAAGGACAGAATTGGAAGGGATTAATCTGGAAGGTTTCCTGGCGCTTGGATCTGAGCTGAGCTTCCACCAGCATGTAGCAGTGTGAAGGAGAAATTAGGAGCTGAGTGAAGGCAGAGGTCTGTGGGCGATTACTTTCCAAACTCTGCTTCTTGCATCCAGAAGGGAGGGAGGTGTCTGTCTATCTCTTTGAATCTCCTGCTGTATAGCTGTTGTCTGCATCAGTCTGTGGGAGGAGAAGGGAGAAAATAGGGAGTGCATTGGAACCTACAGACTCGGTTTGGTGGTTCTCGCTGCCACTGACTTTCATAACATGAGCATTCAAAGGAGAAGTTGAGGCTTCACATTTTGAAGCTAAATTCGTATCTGCTGCAAGAATCAGAGAAGGTAAAGAAGGATTGGGGTTCAGGTGATGCGGTTTCACATATGGCTCTTGCTTTGCATACATGTAGTGAACCAGCAGCCCACGGACAACCTGTGTGACCGACAGGTTGTGATGCTCCCACCTGCACAATGTTGCTCTAGGGTCTCTTATGGCCTTGACAAACCCAAAGTTGCAAAAAGAAAAAAGAATCTGAAAGATGTAGCCCATCCTACCCAAGCGGGTATGATACAAGCCCTCAGTCTGGATAAAGTTATCAATGGCAACACAAGGGCTGAGGCTCAGTGCTTCCCCACTGTTAGCATATTAGAAACACTAAACCACAGAGTTAAGGATACAACTGTTTGGTGGGGGAGGGCGACTCAGGAATGGCTGGACCCCCACAGAAACTGGTAGCACTGAATCACCTTGGAGAATCTAGAGCACAGGCCTCATGAAGCTTTAGTGAGAAATTGCAGTGAAGAAGTAGATATTGGAAAATAATGCTTCAGAAAATCTATGGAACAATGAAGTCTAAAATGACAGGACAGTAGAAGTGGCTACAGTGGAGGATCACAGGAAAAGGTGATGCTTGAAGCAGGATGCACGCTTGCTGTGTGGCCAGGACTGTTTCAAGGAAAGCTCAAGAGTGAGGACATCAACGCAAGGTCATTTTTACAATAATCTGGTGGTATAGCTCCAAGGCAGAGAGCTAAGTGACTGGAAGTAGAAAGAAAAAATACTCTGGATACAGATTCAGATCCCTTGTCCTCTACTTCCTCTTAATGATATAGATTCAAGTCTCCTTATGTCATCAGAGTCAAGAGACAGGGATTGAGGTTCTAAATTTTTTGTAGTGTCTGACTTTCATTTCTGATTATCTGTCCAGCACCTGTGTATTAGAGAATATTTGGAAGTCAGAAAGGGATGCAAATAAAGTAAACATTTTCTCCAAGCCAGGCACAGTCACTGCTAGATTTGAAGTCTATTTTTCTTCATTCTTTTCTCTTCGATGCATGTGAGCTCAAACACTGCATCTTACTTGACGCTGGAAGGCTTTGCCTTTGGTGGCACTGGACCTGATCTTAGTGATTAGGAGGACATGTTGCTGGCTTTAGGTGAAGTGGCTGTCACAGCCCCTGGTTCCTATCACTTCCTCCTCTCTTGAGTGAGCACCACCTTCGTTTATAGACTATTCGCTCTGGTGACACTAGTGTTAGACTGCTATCAACTTGCTATGTGACTTCTGATTGATGTATTTGTATATATCACAAATGAGGACCAGAAGTGATGGAATAAATCAAGTGGCAAAAGCTGAGGGCTGAGAAAGGTAGGAAACCGCCGATCTAGGCAAGCCCTGGTTGAGATGTATTGCTTTACCTGATTAGGCTACACAGACTCTTTATGAGACAGAAATGATAAAAACAGCAAGAAGGACAACAGTGTTTATTAAATGTTTCCCATTTGCTTAGGTCTTTGTATGGGTTAACTTCTTTAATTCTGAAAATATTACAATGACAAAGGCTTTGCAATTTTATTCACCTTACAAATGAAAACATTACTATGGGTTGGAGAGATTACGAATTCAGAGAGAGAGACAGACAGACAGACAGACAGAGACAGGGGCAGTGAGGCTGAGAGCAGACAGAGAGACAGAGGAAGAGACAGCGAGACAGAGAGAGGGACAGAAAGAGACAGAGACAGAAACAGACAGACAGACAGACACACACACACAGACAGAGAGAGACAGAGACAGAAACACAGACACAGAGAGAAGGATAGAAAGAGACAGAGACAGAAACAGACAGACAGACAGACACACACACACAGACAGAGAGAGACAGAGACAGAAACACAGACACAGAGAGAAGGATAGAAAGAGACAGAGACAGAAACAGACAGACAGACAGACACACACACATACACACAGAGACAGAGACAGAGAGAAGGACAGAGAAAGAGACAGAGACAGGCAGAAATGGACAGACACACACACAAACACACACGCACACAGACACAGAGCAAGAGAGAGAGAGAGAGAGAGAGAGAGAGAGAGAGAGACAGAGAGAGACAGAGAGAGACAGAGAGAGACAGAGACAGAGACACAAACAGATTGTCTTAAAAATGTAGTTATCCATTCATGGCATAGTATAGTGCATGACAGAATCCTGCTGAGAGCCCAGGTCTCTAATTTCCCAGCTCATTATGTTTCTTGCATTATTACTTTGTTATTCTCATCAAGTGTCATAACTCTCTCAGGCTGACCACAGCTTAGAAACTCTTCTCTGTGTGCCTGACTAGATTTACAATCTCTGATCTCACTGCTTGCTGTATCTGCTCTGACTCAGATTTAAGTGATGGCACTTATTCCTGCAGCTGGTACCTTACCTCAGAGAGTGGCAGCAGTGTCCCTGGGTGTCAGCAGGAAGGCCTCAAACCTCTGCACCTGACACTGCCCAGTAATGAGGGTTTTGAAGGGCACTGATAACTGAGTCTGAAGCCACTGCCTTTGTGCTTTGCAGGATGTGACAAGCACACTTTACCTCTGGTTCACTCACTCCAAGCCCGCCCGGTGCCATCTGTCTCCTCCACACTCCTCCTGCTTCTGACTCCTGCGCATACCCTGCTAACCCCATGGAGCACAATGTGAGGGTGCATTTCCCTCCTGATAAAGTGAAGAGGACAGGACGGGCCTTGGCCTGCACATCTTAACTTATGCTCTGCAAGTAGCATTGAGCTATTTGGTACCTGTTTCCCAGGTAAATGTACTGGGAAGGAGGAGGCAGATTTTCTAAACAAATAGCTTAGGTCCAATTATTTTTATATGAATATAAATTTGCACTATAATGGTGAAAATCTGACATTTTTTACTTGAATCCTCTATCAAAAGCTTCTAGTTTTCAACTTCAATTTTAAATCTACCATATATTTCATTCTCTTTTCTAGATTACACGCCCAAGACAAATCTTCCTTCACATTGTCTTTTACCTTTGATTTTGATTCACATGCTTTCTCATTTGTAGAATGTTTTATCAATACTCTTATCAAAGTTTGGACCACTTTCTTGCATGTAGCCTCTTAACAATTTCTGAATCTATTTATTAAACTGGACATGAAACATGTATATTCTACCACTTCATTAGGTGTTGAACCAAATAGGATTTTGTTTTTAACAATTTCTCAGCCGAAGGCAAATGTTGGATTGATGGATAGACCTGGAGCTAGATAGGTGTACATTGAATAGGTAGGTAGTTAGGGAAATAGATAAATATTACCAAGATAAAAAGTCATCCATTTGGGGAAGTTTTTATGACTTTCCAGAAAGAGGAATTAAAACAGAGATGGCAGCAAACACACAATGGTAAGGAAGGAAAAGCCAAGAGGGCAACGAAGAGACCAGAGTGGACATGGAAAACTTATTCAAGAAACTGGACACTGAAAAAGTGGGAGGCAGAAGGGGACTGAAGAGAGAGTGATAGAATGGAGGGATTAAAAAGTAGGGAGGAGAGATATAAAGAAAGGCAGAGATTAGACAGAAGGAGAGATAGCAGAAGGGAGAGGGAAAGAAGGATGAAGAGGGAGATAAGAGAGAGAGAGTGGGGAGCAGAGAAAAAGAGCTTCAGGCTAAGCTATTTTATAGATCCAGAGGCTTGTGCACTTGTGGGTAAAGGGTAAAATGCTGTGGAGAGCAGGCTATGGAGTGTGAATAATTCAGAGATCTAAATTCCAGTGGAAGTGTGCTTGGTTTTAACCATGAACTACCAAAGCTCCATGTATGAAAATCTTAACCTCCAGATTTTTGTGTTAATGGTGTTTGAATCTAGGGCCTTGAGGATATCATTAGATATCACTTAAATTCACAAAGCAAGCTAATAGTAGTGGCTTTGTAAGAAACGGAACGGAGTCCCGAGCTGCTGTGCCTCGTCTGTCCTATCATGTGATGCCCTTCACTGCATTTGGATGTAGCCAGAACGATAAGCAGATGTAGAGCTATGCACTTTGCTGCCCTAGTACCCAGAAAAGCAAGACATACATGCATTTTCTTCATAAGTTTCCCAGTTTCAGCTATTTTGTTGTAACAGCAGTAATTGGACTTCCCTTACAAGGGGGTAGCTAGCATGGACGCCTACTTAGCAGTACGTGTCCTAAACTGTAAATTCTTTGGCGTATACTCAATGGAGGGCAGAAGAAAAGCAGACTGTTAGTAAGTGACTCCCACATGCCAGACACACTCTTATTTTGGTTATTTAAAATGCTTTCTTGTTGGGTAACCTGACGCTGACTGTCTAAGTGCAGAACCTGCAACAAACAATGTTTGATTTACTTAGAGCCTCAGTGCTAATGGATGCCAGGGCTAAGTTAGGGTTCAGCCTCGTCTGGTTCAAACTGAAGCCTTTTATCCTATACTCTTTTACCTTTCCAGTCTTATCTGTGGAGGGGAGGGGAGAAAGGATGGGGAGAAAGACAGGAGAGAGATGGAGGATGGCGGTGCAGCAGGACCAACATGTCAGGGGCAAGTGAGGAAGCCTGAGAGCTTGTTACACATACTGCACCCAGCAGGTATTCACACTGACAGCCCTGTGTTACTGACGCTACAATGGCTCCCAGAATTAGTGGTGTCACACCTGGAGTAGGTGAGGACAGGAAGGCAAAACAGAGGTCCATGCCAAGGCCAGGTATTGGGGCTGTTCAAGGAGACAGAGCCTGAGACTAAAGCGAGGCACTGGCTTTGGAAAGTGGGAAAGGACAATGGCCACATAACTGGACTTCATGCTGACTAGAGATGACACGCTCAGGACCCACACACGAGGTTCTGCCCGACTGCATGACTGAGCGGCTTTTTTATTCCACTTCACTTTCTTCGTGATTCTTCAAGGTGGAATTCCTGGTCAGATGAGATATCTTTCAATAACTCTTTGCCTGTGTATTTTTTTCTTGTATCTCCTGTTCTTCATGTATTCTCCTTCTACCCGAAATGTTTCCCTCTTCCCCCTTGCCTTTTAATTTGACTATTTATTGTTCAACCTTTGTATTTCTGGGGAGACAAAATTGTGCTCCAAGCCTTTTCTGGCCTACTTGGCCTGAGGTGCCTGCCTTCCATTCCACTTTAGACTTTCCCCATCATGCAATTGTCAGTGACTGTGGCTATTTATTGCACTATCTCTTGCTTCATGCTGGGGGGGGAAGTTGTCTGAAGACCAACACCATGCTAGTGGCTTCTTTCTGTAGCTGCAGGTCTGTGGTGTAGTTCCTGGCACCAATCGCCATCACTAGCAAAAGTTCTTTATTAAAGGATACCATAGTTTCTGAAAGAACAAATGAATAACTTGTATAAGTTTTTCTGTGGCTTGGGACACTTAGCAGGTATAAATCCTGAGTTCAATTGTTAGCACACAAAAATCTTTCTTTTACTTAACCTCTTTTTTTCTCTCAGTGAAATTGCTCCTCTTGGTATCATTTAATCTTGATTTTTTTTCTTTGAAGAAAGTACTCTATTAATATCTATATGAGGAATATTCCTGAAATTGTATCTTCATTTAGCAACTTCTCAGATGTTCTGTACATTTTAGCTGGATAACATTATGACAGTTCTTTAAAAATTATACAGTTGCACCAGAGAGATAGCTCAGTAGAATAAGAGATTGCCTGGCAAATGCAGGGTCCTGAGTTCAATCCCTAGTTCTGAAAAAAAATATTACACGGTTATCATAGGACCCAACAATAACCTATGTATGTATCCAGGAGAAATAAAGAGATATAGCCAGAAAGTGTTTACCACAATGTTAATGGCTGTATTATTTATAATCATCCATAAATGGAGTCAACTTATATGGGCATCAGCTGATAAATAAATAAAATGGTATATCCAGATTTTATGGGGTAAACTAAAATGGCACATCCAGCTTTTATAGGGTATTATTAAGAAGTAAAAAAAAATTAACGATGCATGCTACAACATAGATAACTTTGAAAACATGGTAAGTAAAAAAAGCTAGTCATAAAAGTGACATGTATGATTTGATTTATACAGAGTACCTGGATTATGCAAATCTATGGAGACATTATTAGATTGCTACTTGCTATTTGCTGACAGACATGTTTGAAATTGAGATTAGGAGGACAATTATCTAACTGGTGAATATCTCAAAAGTAATTAAATTGTAATGGTTAAGTTGGTACAATTCATGATATGTGAGTTATGTATCATGTTTATACTATTGTTATATTGAAAGGAGCAGTTAATACTTATTTTGTTCTTCTTAATTTTTTGACCAGTTTTTCATGTGTATAGCTGATAATCTGAACAACCAACTTGAAGGTGATATGAAATATAATAGCCATTGTTGAATTCCTATCACCTTGTTTAGTGAAATGCTGCATCATTTCTAGGGTTTTTTTTCCCACTGTATTTTAATTCTCTTTAAGAAAATAAGTTTTCTCTACCATTCTCTTCTCTTTGACTTCCAACTCATTCAGTCCTCAGCCACAAGTTAAACCTTTATTTTGCTCATTCACATTTTTGCCTAACACTCACCAATTCTTCTCTATTAACCCCAAATTCCTTCATTTGGGGTGTGAATTATAAACATTATAATTTTAATGTTCAGTTTTTGGTCTCATGTCTGCTATTGCACTGCAACTCTGCTTCAGCTGGCTTGCCTGACACTGTTCTTATAACTTTGTAACTGCTGATAACCTTACCTGGGGCACATGCTGTTAAAATTTACCATGTTAAAGTTATATCCATCCAGCGAGAATTTCCTTGGCTTGCATAATCTCGGAAATTTTGCTTTCCCATTTTCCAGAACTGTTCATTTTATACTTAACTAATTTTAACCTCTGTTAAAATTGGCATGTCCAATTTTAACCTCTGTGAAAATTGGCATGTAAACAAAAGTTACATTCAAAATTATTTAATAACAAAAACAATACCATTAGCACACACACATATTCAAAACATTTCCTAGAAATAATCATTGTAGGATTTAGAGGAAATTAACAGATAAGTTCAAGGTGCTAGGAAGTGATCTTCTTAAAGTTTAATTTATTTAAATATAATTTAAACCATTGCATTCTTGAAAGTGGAACAACATCCTGTAGTAATCTTCTAAGTAAAAAAGAGCACTTAAGGAATGAAGACAAGTATCAAAAAAGACAAGGTGGAAACAAAAAAAAAATGGTGGTTTATTTTCTGGAAAGTCTAGATGCTAGTTCTATATTCCTTATATAAAATTATTTCTCAGGAAGGAGAAATAAATGGTTTTGATTATGAATGCTAAAAAGATTTTGTAAGTTCATTTTTATATTTTCTTATCATGTATCTTAGTCTGAAGAAATGTCTAAAATATAATAATTACTGGACGAGGCCTGACAAGAAAATTGTTTTCAATAGGCATAAAGTACTATCATAATATTAATGATAGTGATCATAATTTAATAGTTATTATTCAGACCTTGTACTTACATGCATTTTCTCATGTAATTGTCAAAATAGACTTCTGAGTTACACACATGCTATTATTTTTCTTGTTTTATGTAGCTTGTAGGCTACAGTTTAGTTTATGTTTGAATATAAATATGAGAAAACATGAAAATGGCAGTTGCATGAGAAACCCTTTCTTCTATCATTTAAATACATGGAGATATCAACTCAGGTTTTGAATGGCACAGTGTAGCTCTGCTTTTACAAAGTCCCCAAAAGCCAAGGTTGTCACAAGTTCACCATTCTGCCATTCACTGCATCTGACTTTCAGCCCTGTTATTCACAGTGGGAATATGTTTTAGGCAATCAGACTAAAGAACGATGAACGAAAAGAGGAACAGAGTACCCCTGCCTTCTTTTTAGGTTCAGAAATTACTGAGAGCATTCTCACTTAAATTGGATGGCATTAGTCATGTTGAGCAATACGGGATTTAGTTTCAAGGACAGCTAGAGGACATAGTTCACATTCTAGGTAACAATATATTCAGCTAAAAATTCTATTATTATTGTAGAAAGACGTTGCTGTGGATATTGGAGATGACCCAAAAAACTTCACTTTGTCATCTGAGGTCACAATTAATAAGCAGCGGCACTGGTGTACAAGCTTCCTTTTCAGAGCTCCTGTATTTGAAATGTCCCTCCAGGTACCTCGATTCTACATAAGGACACATTTGGTTGGAGCAGAGGGGATAATAGGAGAGTCTCAGCTAAATTCTTTTAGTAAGATGTGAGATTACTGATCAAAGCAGAGATTTTAGGTCGCTCATGAACTCAAAAGGGCGGGAGTTGTGGATTGAAAGCCCTATGTTCTTATGCAGGTCAGAAAATGAAATTCTTCATGACTTGTGTCTTATACTTGTTTTTAATTTGATTGGGAGCTGGAGACTGAATAATGGTCATGCATTTTTCATGTTCCATTATCATTTATGGTGAGCCACAAAACAATTGGTTTTCAAATTATTGATAGTAAATACAATTGCATGACTCAATTTCATGCTAAACAAACTGTATTACTCAGAGACAAACAACATGATTTTTTATTTGTGTCTGGAGATATATGTTAAACCTCAGAACATAAAAATCAATTCCAACTTCAGCACTGCAGAACTTTGGAAGGTACTTTAGGGATCACTGAGGGTGGTGTTTAAGAACAATTATCCCTCTTTAAGTAAAAGCTGCCAAATGGAATGTGTTCACCTTATCCTGGAAATTTTATTTTATTTATTCTTTTCTTTCTGTTTCAGGTTAGTTTTAAGCCTTATAAAGGAAGAAGGTGGAACTACAAGTAAACATTTTACTATCTCCAGTTGACCCTGAGCGAATCACTTCAGTCCAAAGCCTCCTGTTCCTCAATTGTTTAGTGGAATGAAAACAGTACTTGTTTCTAATATTTTTACAAGAAATGAATATATTTCATAAACAGCATAACATATAACATAGTACAAGGGATCTATTATTTTTGTTATTTCTGTGATTTTTGTTTTTTTTTTTTTGCTTTTCCTACCACTATCTTATTTGCCAATGAGTGATTTTCTAAATGTTTATTGCTCTGGGCCCACATGAAGAATGTTGTAGTTCTTCAGAAAACCAAAAATTTACAGATTAGTTTGGCCATTGCATGGACTGAATAAACGATACTTCACTTTGTTAATTTTTTTTCACTCTGTGTGAAGAAAAGTAATAGGTTTTTTATCACTTCTACTTGGGATCAACTTATGGACTATACCTTATTATTAATACAGCTACTTCAGATGTGAACTTTTACATTCTGACCTTCTGTTATTTCATGTATTAGTAAAAGATGGGAATTATACTTCCTCTGTGTGGGCCTAGGGAAAATCAAAGATAGTGAATATAAGTGTCCAACGCTGCTACCTAATTATAAACATTATCCCTTCCTAATACTAGTGCCTTTATCTCAATATTTTTTGAGGTAGAGGAAACAACCGAGGCAAATGTTAAATTAGATAGTATAGAAACAGGTTGACATGGGAGATTTTTCTAAATTAGAAACAAGGTAAAAAGAATGTGTTTTGGAAATGAAAGCAGAAGTTCTATTCTCACTGAAAGATTTACAGAAGGGTACATGTTGCAAGTTTGTGCTTGAAGCTTTCTAGATCCATATTGTTTGCTCCTTTTTCCTTTAGGCCTTAAGCATTCCTCTCCCTAGAGACTGAGATATTAATCTTGCTTGCACGAATCACTTCTTTCTTGCACGTATTATAGCATGTGAGACTACCTATGACTGGATATGTGTAGAGACAGTGTGTCATAGAGGAGTAGAAGCTGGATGGGGAATTAGTGTGTTCAGGTTTCTGTTAACAGAACACTAGTACCATCATCTCTCTGTTCATCGAAACAGAATCAAAATCTGCTTAGTAGCCTGAATTCAAAGAGCATCCAAATAGAATACTGAGATAAGTAATTGACATTATAATTCATAGCAGTTACTGTGTTTTCTTTTTCTGATGCTTTCTCCAATACTTGCAAGGTTGTCATGATCAGCTGCAGAGCCACCGGCCATGCCTGCCTGGTAGCGACTCTTTCCATCTCTACTAGACACCCTCATTATCAAATTTCCTTGAAGTCCAGACTTTAAAGTATTTTTACATCATTACAAGAAGGTTCCAAAGATCCTTGCATGTAAATTCATCACTATTGACCAAGCTGAAATCCGATCTCTCAACTCAGTTTAAACTCTGAATTTTTCTCTCTTCATCCATTCATCAGCTTTTTCATGCATTCATTCTCTGTCTTTCCAAATAGCTGTCTTGGATGTCTACTTTATGCTCACAGTCAAATTGATGTGGGGGGCACTGATATTTCTTGCTTTTGTGGGGTTTACAAGATAGTAATTATCAAAATAAATCTTAGTTCTGTAGAGGTCCAACTTATCAATCAGAGTCATGTTGGGAGTTAAAAGAAGGCTATGGGATCTTGGGATAATTTCATCATCTTTATGAGCCTAAATGCATTCATTCTGTTTATCAGAGAAGAATCATATAACTTTTCTCCCTCATTGTGAGGACTGAGTGAAATAATGTAAATGAAGGATGGACATAGTCTTTAACACGTAACATTGTCTCACTATATAGCACTCAAACTTATCATCTGTAGTAGTTTATAAATTTGAAACACACATTGGAATTGTGAAAATAGATAATCCACATAGTGAGTACAACTAGTGATACGTAGTGGTCCCTCAATAAGAAAATACGTTTTACTTATGACATATGCAGTAGTTTTCATTATGAGTCATAAGCAACTAGTGCTATGCATTTTTTACATCATACATTTGATAAATGAATTGTACCTAGAACGGATTTCTTAAGACTCTTAAAATTTAGCAATAGTATATAAAACCAGATTTTAGATTTATGTTTTCCAGTACCAGGGATCAAACTTAGGACCTTGCACTTGCCAGGTAGGCACTTATCCAGCTATCTCCCTGGTCCCCCCAAAAAACAGAGTTTAAAGAGTCCTGAAATTTAAATACATTTCACTAAAATAGATAAAGTGATGATGAATAAGCACATAGACTATCTTCTGCTTCCTTAGTTGTTAGACAAATTAAAACCACAATTCTCTTAATAGAAAAGTTCAAGTAAAACAAATGTCATAAATAACCACATGTTGGTAAGGATATAAAGGACATGGAATTATCACATTTTGTAGGTAGGAATGTGAAAATCATGAAAACATTTTGAAAAACCATTCAGCAAGTTTTCAAACAGTGAGCCGTTATTTGCTGCAACACAAAACCATTCCGTGCTTAAGTGCGCACCCAAGAGAGATGAAGCATACATTAATCAGTCCCAGCTGCACAGCCAGGTCGTATACCAAATTAAAAAAGAAAAAAAAAAGAAAGCCACTTGAGGTTGTGCCCTTTTTGTACCACTAATTCCCTTTCTTTTTAAACTTGAATTTATTTCTCAGCTCACACATAAAAACCTAAAAATTGTACATATTAATGGGACAATACGATGCTCTAATCCTGCGTGCATTATGCGACGTTTAAATCAGTTTGCAGAACTCTAGCTCACGAGCCATTATGGTTTCTTTAGGTGAAATTGTTCATGATGCCTTCCTCTATTCCCAACAGTGCAGTGCTCTCACATAGAGCTACCCTGATGTTCAGTCGTACGCTAGGCCTTTGCCTTCCACCTCTCCATGACTTGGTACACACTGGTGAGCCTCTCAGGTCACTCCTTGCCCTTGGTCCGCACAGCCTCTGATCACGACTATTCTGCTCTCTCTTTCCGATGACCTCCGATTTGATGCCACGTGGCGGGGAGCTCATGCCATGAGCCTGTCTCTGCCTACCTTCACTTCCTTCTCTTCTGAGATACTTTGGAGGTCGGACGCAAGACTCATCGCAGCTGGACTGTGATACTCAGGGGAGCAATTACCAAGCCACAGCAGTGGGGAGAGAAGAAAAACAGCTAACGTGGAGACTCTTGTTGGTATTGTCAAGTTCCTGCACCAAATCTTAAATCCTCTAACCCTAGGTGTCTTGCAATTTTTGAGAGAGTGAATGCTTATTGTTATCAGTTCTAATCGGGAGTTCTGTTACTCTCAGTAAAATATATCCCGGTGGATAGAATCAACTTTGAATTTGAATCTTAATGATTCTAGGGCGCACAGGCTGACAGCCTGGGCCAACCACCCACCTCTGTGCACACATCCCGTGACAGAGTCCTGATGGCTTTTGTTTTTGAGAAACTGATCTGCCTTGATTCCTTTAGCGCTTCTTGCACTTCCTTTTCTCTTCTGTTCATTCCATTTCTCAATCCAGCGTTAAAACTGTCAACTTAGATCTCTGCTGGTGTGAGCACAGCACATCTCTGCCAAGCCCTCAGTAATGTCTTCTTTCAATGTCAGGGAGGTTGTATTTTTTTCTCCAGTTAAATATGCCATTCCTTGTCACATATCTCAAAAATATGCAATCTACTTGCCACTGTGGCTTATGCTAAGAACTAATGACCCTGAGCTCCAACGGCATGGAGGCCCAAAAAGGACAGAATTCTGCACACAGAAAGATTCTCCCTCACTGTTTCTGCTCTCCCTGTGTGAGAAATACTGAGGAGAGGAAAGAAAATGTTTACAATTACACAAGGAGGTAAAATTCCTTGTGCATTAATTTGCTGTTGCTGCCCACAGGGCTTTTAGATGTAGCTTACAAGACACAGGGGCAGAATAATGTCTAAAACTAAGCATGAACTGAGAGATGCTACTTTCATCTCAGTAATAGAAAGGGCTGGGGTGCAGGAGCACAGCGAGAGGGAAAGCAGCTGGACAGAGAATGTGATTCTTTCACATTCAGGATGAGCAACCCTCGCATTTTCTGAGTGGGTTTTGTATACTGATTTTTGAAGAAGGCGAGAGAACCATTCAGCTGACCCTGCAAACAGCCTGGGGGAAAAATTCAAGATATGGTCAGTGAGTGCTGGCCAGACACTTGAGGACTATTTTTTCATCATTGAAAAAATATATTTAGAGAATATTCTTCAAATTATTTTGTTAAAAATCTGTCAGTCTCCCTCCTAGACTGAACATTGATAAAGGATTTAATAAATATGTATTCTTGTAGGCAGGCAGTCTCTTCTTTATTTTCTAAATTTGTCCTTCATCGTTTCAAGCCTGGACAAAAAGCCTTTTTCATCATTTGTGTCTCTTTAGCTAGGGAAGCAGTCTGAATCAGTGTTCTAACTGACCCATCCACAGAAGCCACGGCCACACTCCGTGATAGGAGGAGGGAATGCTGGTCCTCAGCACTTACAGCTCTGTGGTACACGATGCTGGGCCACTGGGCTGCCTCAGGCAACGTTGCTATGTCTACTTAACATTCTGTAGCAGACTCTGGATCTGCCTCTGAATCTGCTCCCTTCTTAGTGTCCTGGTTTCAGCTAGTGGTAACTTCCTGTTGCTCAGGTCAAAATATTTGATGTAGTTCTAGATTCTAAAATTTATGCCTCATATGTCATTCTACCCACTAGCAAATTCTGCTTTCCAAGTTTACCCAGGGTATAGCTGCTACTACTCCAGTTTCAGCAAATCTCTCTGCCTTGATTATTTTAAAAGCATCCTGAATCCTGTCTTGTCCTGGTTCAAACTCTTCTCAGAGCAGCATATTAACCTTTAAAAGCACAAGTTAGCATGTATTTTTCCTTTGTTCAATCCTCTAGTTACCTCCTTTAGCCCACCTGATCTATTTCTCTCCCAGTCTACCTCTGCACTGCTATCTCCTCAAAGTTCTTCGAAGCTACCAGAAATGCTATCTTCTCAGGAGAATTGCATTTGTTTTTTCCTTTTGACTGGAATGTTCTAGACATTGGAGCTCTTCTTACATGATCTTTTGTCTTATACCTCTTTTTCAGGAATGCTTTTCTGACTCCTTAACTAGACTTTTACTTCCCTTCCTGTCCTCTTCCTTTCCTGTTTGGCTTTTCCTCAGTGCCTGCACCATGATATGACAGGCCACATTTTATTTAGTTGCTATTTGTTGCTAGTGTTCTTTCATTAGGACATACAAATGATGAGAATAGGAACATCCATCTGTTTTATTTACTGAGCCACCTTTGGAATGTACTATAATGTTTGGCACCATAAGAAGACATTCTCAAACACAGATCAAAAGTCAGTATCCAATAGCCCATGGTTCAGCCACCTCGTTTTGTACATAAAGCATTATTTGAACATAGTCATACCTATTTATTCATTTATCATTTGCATATGACTGCTTTAAACACTATATAGTCTACAGACACGAAACCTTTGCTATTTAGCTCTTTAATAAAATGCTTGTCTAACCTTGCTCTTAGGGCTTTTATAATGTAGTTAGGGAATGAAGACTAGAATGTTTTAGAAAACAGTTCTTCGTAAGTCTTTTAAATATCTGCATATATTTTATCT
This sequence comes from Ctenomys sociabilis, assembly GCA_004027165.1. Taxonomy (NCBI): domain Eukaryota; kingdom Metazoa; phylum Chordata; class Mammalia; order Rodentia; family Ctenomyidae; genus Ctenomys; species Ctenomys sociabilis. The sequence goes on along the minus strand of PVKA01011033.1, from coordinate 22,657 downwards.
GGGAACACTGACTGCCTTGTTTTGTTTCTGATGTTGAGTTTCAAAGCAGTTTGTATAGCCAACAGCCTCCAAAAACAGAAATCTTTCCATCTCCAGGGAAGGACACTGACATTTGCTGACTATTAAAAAGTTTTAAGATTCAGGACAGTGGAAAATGGAACACTATCCCTGGTTCCTGCTTAGGCACAATCAGTACTATCAAATGGTCACGTGAACAATAAAGATGTATAGATTTTATGCAATTCTAATCAAAGTACTAACAACACTTTTACAGAAAAAGAAAAGAACAATCCTAAAATATATATAGAATCAGAAAAGAACCAGAGTAGCTAAAAGAATGTTGGCCAAACAAAAATAAAATACAGAAGGAGACACTATAGTCCTATTTTTCATATTGTACTGAAAAACTACAAAAAGAAAAAACAATATGGTACTGAGACAAACATAGCCACATAGACCAGTGGAAAGGAATTGAAAACACAAAACCACCCCCTTGTACTTCCATCAATCTGATGTTGGACAAAGGGGTAAAAACATATGCTGGAGGTAAAATAGCCTTTTCAATAAATGATTCTGAGAAAATTTGTTATTCACATGCAGAATGAATCTAGAGGCATCTCACTCAGCCTGTGCAATATCAAATCAAGATGGATCAAAGACGTAGATATAAAAATAAAAACACTAAACATTCTGGAGGTTAAAATAGAGAAAATACTTGAAGACATAAGCATTGGCTTCCTGAGCAGAATCTCAACTATAAAAGAAATAATACCATGAAATCAACAAATAGGATTATGTCAAATGTTAAAAAGCTTTTGTATAGAAAAGGAAACAATTGATAGAGCAAATGGACAATCTACAGAACCAAAAATAAGGAGAGCCACAAAACCAAAAGACCCACTCAAATAATGGTCAGTTGATATGAATAGACAAGATTCCAAATAAAAAGCACAAATGACCAATATATACATAAAAAGAGTGCAACATCTTTGGCCCATTAAGGAAATATAAATCAAAATAACATGAAATCTCTTATAAGAATGACTATCCTCAAAGCCTCAAAAAATAAGCCACCAAAGATGTGTGGGGAAAGAAATTGTTCTACATTATTAGTAGAAATACAAAGTAGTACAGCTGCTATAGAAATCAGTATGGAGATTCTTCAAAAAATGAAAACTGACATTTCTTTTGGCACAAAAATATCTTCCCCAAAGATATTTCTTGAGTATCTTCCCCAAAGAGTTAGTGTCTTTTTTTTTTTTTTTTTTTTTTTTTTTTTTTTTTTTTTTTTTTTTTTTTTTTTTTTTTTTTTTTTTTTTTTTTTTTTTTTTTTTTTTTTTTTTTTTGGTGCAACAGGGATTGAATTCAGGCCTCTGTGCTTGCCAGGGAAGCACTTATTTCACTGAGCCATCTCCCTGGCCATGAGTTAGTGTCTTTATGTTACATGGATATACACATAGCTATTGCTATGGCCTGAATATAGAAGTTCACCCAAGGCCTCATGTCCTCATAGGTGAACCTTTTCATGGAGGTAGCTGGATCCAGGGTGTGTGAATATGGATTAGGGATGTGGTAAGTCAATCAGTTTGCTGATTGGTTCAGCATAGTTCTGGGTGTGGATATTGGGAAGGTCCACTGTAGATGTGGGTGGCACCATCCAAAAGGTTGGTATCTTCCTGAAAGAGTTGGTGCTATTGGGGCTGGGGAGGTAGCTCGGCAGTTGCTGGTGCTTTGTCGCTCCTGTGTGCTCTGTCAAGACCTGTTTTTCTTTTGCAATGTCCTTTGCCATGCTTCCTGCCTTGGAACCAGCTAGCTATGAGTGGAAACCTCTATAAGCCAGAAAATATTTTCCTACTTGAACTTGAGAGTGTTGGGTAATTTATCCCAGTAACAAAAGAGTAACTAGAACGTTGAATGTTGTAGAAGCACAATTCATACTACTTAACAGCAGATGAATGGATGAAAACCTGTTGTATATATACATAACGGCATTAAAGTTGTAAAGAACATAAACTGGACTCATTTATAGGACAATGGATGGATCTTGACACCATAATATTTAGTGAAATAAAGCAGACACAGAATAGACATATGAGTTAAATATTGCATGGTTTCTCTTATGTAAGGAAGACAAAATATAAATAATTTATAAAGTAGAATAAGTGACAGTAAGAAAGAAGGAGGCAGGCTATTTTTTGACATAGAGAAAGGAAATTTGGGGACAGTGGAGGATAGAGAAGGTGATCAAAAAATCATCAAAATATGATACATTTATTTACGGATTTCCCCAAAATGAAGGCAAGTATTATGCATCACTAACATATACTAGTAAAATAAGAAACAAAAGCGTGCACAAAAGCCCCCTCCCAAGGAAAGATACTGCTGTCATATGCCCAACTGTTTTTTCTTTTTCTCTTTTTTTTTTGTCTCCTGCACTGTAACTCCCTGTGCATATAAGCATCACATGACCTTTTGCATCATTCACCGGAATGGAATCTTATGAAAGCAGCACAATAAAGTGCTAAAGTTCTGGCTGTTGCTTCTGCTGTAATAAATACTTCGTTTCTGACCTAGGATTCTCATGCCTTATACCAGTGTCTATGACACTGTGACAGACTACTGTGCTAACTTATAAACTGAGTGAAATCTGTGGCTCTTCACAATTACTGACAGTACGACAAAATGTACCTGTCCCTCTTTTCTGACTTCTATTCCTCATCCTCTGAAGGTAAAATAAAATCTATCATCGTTGTGTGATATTTGTGAACATTGGGCATTGTAAAAATACTTTTACTAAATTATTTTACTAAACAAGAATTTTATTATTTCATGTTTTAATACATTTATTCAAAGGATATTATATTAGGTGTATTATGGTTATGTTGCTATTGTAACTTACATTTTATTATGACACACACATGTCAATGTATGTAGCTTTGAATAGTCATTTTTAATATACAGCATTCCACTATATGTGATAGTGGCTTGTATTTATCAGTTCTGTATTAGCATCATATACATAATTCTGATATTTTGTTATTCCAATCAATGTTAATAAAAATTCTTATAAGATCCCTGTACATGTATATATGAATTTTTAAGGCTACACACGGGCTGCAGAGATGGCTCAGTGGTATAAGTGCTTCCCTGGCAAGCACAAGGCCCTGAGTTCAATCCCTGGTTCCGCCAAAAAAAAAAAAAAAAAAAAAAAATTTACTTAGGCCGGGCGTGGTGGCGCATGCCTGTAATTCCAGCACTCGGGAGGCTGAGGCAGGAGGATGGCTGTGAGTTTGAGACCAGCCTGAACTACAAAGTGAGCTTAAGGCCAGCCTGAACTGCATAGTGAGACCCTGTCTCAAAAAGACAAAAAAGGCTACACACTTAGGAAGAAATTTCTGGGCTATGAGTTATACAAATAGAAACAATATTTTAATAATGTAGGAGAGAATTACCTGGATCGAGTAGATATAGGTAATGGAAGGAAGGAAATCGTTAATCTTGTTTTTAGTGAAAATGCTCAGCATACTTATTTAAAGTGAAGTTATATAAAAAAGAAACTTACAGAAATGAAGACCCCAAAAACAATCCTCAGAGAAAAATCCACTCCCTCTCCTCCAGTTGTAGCTTAGGCACTCGGTAGATGAGGGTCTTCCATACAGAAGGAAGAGAGAAACTCAGATAACCTTCCTAAATATTATGGCCTCTTTTAAGAAAAAAAGCAGAAGGAAGTTTGGTGGAGCCTTCCTGCCTGTGCTGTTTTCCTAAATATCCAAGGTACCATTCTTTAGGGTTGCATCCCACACCTCAATATTAGTATTACTAGTTTAGTTTGTTTTGTGTACTAGCTTCAGTGGTCAAAAACACAAAATCGATTGCCAGAAGACGTGGAGTGGGTTCTCAGCAGAAAAATATAATGATTTCTAGAGGAATTTAAAAGTAATCATAAAAAAAGAAAAAAAACAAAAAGGCTGGCAAATATCTCAGCAGATTAAAGTGCCTGCAAGCAGGCACAGGGGCTGGGGCTGGGTCCTCCAGGCCTGCCATGCCAGTTCTGTCCCGGGGGCGTGCTGAGGCTGGGCGTGGTGTCACGCTCGCGCCTGTAATCCCAGCTCTTGGGAGGCTGTAAACGGGAGAATCACTGAGTCTGATCTAGTAGTGAGACCCTGAACACCCTGTAGACCCTTCCCTAAAATACAAAAATAAAAATAAAATAAAAGTAATCGGTATAGTACTAGGTTCTGCACACAGAGATTCAGCTTGATTTGTTTTGTGTTTTCTTTTTCAGTTTGATTGTTGAATGAGTTAGCAACATCAGTTCCATAGAAAGCCTGAATTTCAAAATTTGGAAGTGCTTATTCCACATCGTATGTGGTCAGAAACATACCCTTTAAGATAGAAAATTATTTGTTCAACAATGACAAGAAATAATAAGGGTGACATGAAAGAGTAGCCCGTGAGCTTCTCAGGAGCAAGGTGTCCTCTGTGTAGGGCGATGTCCTAAACGCTAATCAAAGCCTTTTCCAAAGTTTGTCCACAAACAGAGTCCCTCTGTCAGGTTTTTGAGACTAAACCAATGCCTGTATCCCAGAGAGGAAATCTGGTCCATAATAAGTATCTGTTGGGTAGATTATCAATGTCATAACTATTAGTCCTGAGAAACAAGGAATAAGCATGCTCACTTCGCTAATGACTCTGAAGCTGAAAATTTCTGAAATTCTTTCCTAGATTCAAACCAAGTTTAATCAAGTTTAGTGAAATCAAAAGTAAAAGCCAGGTTTGTCTGTCTGAAAATATTTTTTTCTAGTTTATTTTTAGTTATTAACATTATGAACAAATTGTTCAGATAATTAGATCACATGACAGAAACTTCCGTTAAAACTATTCAGCATGACTGAGTTTAAAAAAAAAATCTAAAAACCTTCTCAAACCACTTTGTGTCCCCTTGTCCTGGCTTTGGAGCAGCCAAGATAAAATGAGCTGTGGGATTTAAATGATGAATGCTGCCAGGGAGAGGCTCCGCCCTGGAGGAGGTGTGCAGACACAACTGGGCTTCAGTGTGGTAATACTGATAGCCATTCTGAGATAGGCAGTGTCTGGGTGGGCTATTGGTATTGGCCTGGTTATTGTGACAGAACAAGGGGCGTTTGGAGGATTCTGGGGGTACTGAAGGAAAGTGACCTGTGAGAGGCCAAGGAACGGGGGAGGCCCTAGCTCGCTAGAGTCTGGAAGGGACATGGAGTGAAAAGTCCCACAGGAGAGAGAGTGCACCAGAACCAGAGCCAGTTTAGAGAAAACTTAAAGATTAAGGTTGAGCTTACGAGTACTGCATACAACCCTGCATCTCAGGGACAGAGAAAAATCTGTTCTTTTTTTTCTTTTTGTGTATGTGTAGAATCCAAGAAATACCAGATGAGTGAAAGAATTTAGGGATCCATGAACAATTTTTATTAAAAAAATAGATGTTAGGTCTCAGAGATCATTACTTTTGGTTTGAAAGGAATCTCTCTTAGTCTGTTAGCTGTTGCTACTACTGCATGTGATAGACAATCTAGTTCCAAATAGTATAGGATATCCTGCCTGTGGTTTTGAAGGCTGGAAAGTTTCCTGGGCGCTGTTTCTAGTGAGAGACTTCTTGTCAACCTTGACTCTGCCACTTCCCAAGGTGCCACAGGACATCACACAATGAGACAAAGCGAGCTGGCCTGCTCAGGTCTCTCTGCTTTTTCTTGTAAAATAACTGATGCCATCATAAAAGTCCCACGTTTATGACCACAACTTGCTTAATTACTTGCCACAAGTCCTACTTGCAAACCCTCTTAACATATGGCTGACTCTGGAGATTAAATTGCAATAGGAGTCCTGGTGGGGAGAGTCAAGTCATTGCAGTAGCTAATGCAAACAGCCTGATATTGTGCAAGGGAGTCTGAGAAAATACAGTATCCCTGAGTAGGAGCAGATTGCTTGGTAGAAAATGTTATGGCATATTGAGATTGGCTCATGATTAAATGAATGCCAAGGTAAATTAGAAATATGAGGCTGTCTAGGACAAATAATCTCAATATGATTAACCCAGAGATTCTAACTCAATGTAATAAACACAATTTATGCACCTGAGGTGATTATACTGTCAGATGCCACTGGAGAGAGAAGAAGCTGTGTCTGTCATGGGCATTGTCTTTAGAGGAACAATTTGCATACCATGACTAACATTTCTGTGGTTCAAAACGGCAATAGAGCCAAGTTGAAGGAGGTCTCTATTGGTTTCTCTATGTGACAAACATGTTTTATGGGTAAAATAATAGAGAAATTTGTACAAAATGCAGACATTGCCCCGGAAGTTCCCTGACAGCTATAGTGAGAGAACCTGAAGAATCCATTGTCAGGGAAGATGTAGTGCTGCAGAGAGGGAAGGGGAGACACAAAAAGAGAGACAGAAGCTTAGAAGGTATAATTTTCACTGCGGTTGGAATTGTGAGGAGTTCCACAGGGTCAGCACAGGTCAGTGAGCTGTAAACATTTTTCTGGTCCTGGATATAAAATAACATTTTAGATACTGCACTTCATTTAAGCCCACTCAGAGCAAATGCAGGACTATCACAAAGAGGAGGCGAGAATGGCATGGAGAAGAGAGGAATTTAAAAAGAACCAACAGGTACAGCCTTGCCCAGGGTCAGACTATCTCCTCAGAACAGACAAAGAAACTTATGCAAAATTTATGATGGACTTAGATCTAGGACAGAGGAGGCTTTGAAACTCCAATTTATTTAAATGATGATAAATGTCACAGCTGTGCTCCTTTATGGTGTGATTTGCCTAGTAAAAGAGAAAGATTTCAAACTGGCTATTCTGACAAGGAGATGAAAATCACTTAAAATTGGTCATTGACACTATTTCATAAGTCTTTTGAGAGACAGAAAGTTATAATCCTTTAAAGATAACTTACAAATAGGTGAACACTTTAGAATAAATTAATGAACTATCTAGTCTGCTAGTTTGGCTGTGGCTAAGGCAAGATATTCCTATGAGGTAAATCATAGGAATGAGAAGAAAACTGTATTTGTAAAATCAGTCATCTAGGAACTGCCCAATTATTAATTTAGTAAAATGACTTGGCACCTAGCTGTTGCAGCTTATTCTATTTCACAAAGTACTGAAATTCACAGCTCACATGAAGCATGAAGTTTCCATGTCTTGATTTTCAGAATCATGTCTAGCATGTGGTGGGTAGGCCCTACCTCCAAAGCACAAATACATGTCCATGATGTGTTTTTGTCACAGGCGGGTTTTCTCCCTAAATGCCCTGCAGTTAATGCTAACGGAAAAGGAAAGACACCTCCGGCAGAATCCTCAGACAGCATTCTGTGCACCTCACTCCCCAGGTGATGTGACCAGAAGTTTCAGACCTTCACATTATATTCATTCCAAGTGGTGAGAACAGAGGTGTTGCCACATAAAATACAGAGCAAAATAGTATGTGCCACAGTGCAGTGCTAACATCTGCATGAGACTTCAGATACAGTTCCACATGTACATCGCTAGAAAAACATCCAAAATTTAATAACAGCTGTTGCCATTTGGAAAAATGATTGGTGGCTAAGGGTCAGGGGTGCTATGATATTGCTCAGAAGTGTTTCTTAAAAGCCCACGTCTTAAAGTTGTGGCCCACTATGGTATCGGAAGGTGATGGACTCTTCAGAGGTGAGGCCCAGAGAGAGGTCTGAGGACATTAGAGGCAGGTCCTTCAAAGGAACAGTGGGGCCCCCTTCCTATTGTTCTCGCCTGTTGCCATCACAATGGTAGCTTTGGCTCAACTCATAATCCTGTTATGATTTGCTCCCTTGCAACCAACCGAAAAGCAACAGGGCCGGTTCATTACAGAACAGAACCTCTCAAACTATATCCCTAAACTGATTATCTGCCATTTTTGTTACAGTGTCACATACACAGAAGTAAAGGGAGATCTGCTTTTCCCCATTGGCTTAGTTACTTTTCTCTCATGGCTGAAAAAAAAAATTGTAAAATACACAATTACAAAATATCCAAAGTTAAAGAATGAAAGGTTTATCTGTAAAGAGGATGCCTTGGCAGGGGGCGATTGCAGAGGACAGCTAGTTCATGGCAATCAAACACAGTCAAAAAAAAAAGCAAGCAAGGGAATAAACAGGCCTCTTTTTGTCTTCTATGTTAAATCCAGGCTAGTGGGATTAGGGCAGTGCCAAACCAATCAGTTGGCTTATTTAGTAAGCACACCCCCTCAGTCTCAGCATTAAGCACTCTAACTTTGGCTACTTCTGAAAAATGCTCACCTATGATATCATGAGGCTTTGGGGATACACTAAACACAAGCGATGACCACCAATGAGAACATTAATAACTTCTTGTGGTTGCATCATGTGTATGAGTTGCCCTTAAAATGATAGCTAATGATAGCTAAAGAACATCAAAAGGTGCAACTGGACCTTCGAGGATCTTGGGGTTTCCATAGTGTGACAGTTACTCTTCTCTTATTGCTTAGACAAAATACCTGATGCCCAAAATTAAGGAAGGAGAGGTTTAATTAGCTCAGCTTGTGGCAGTTTCAGTCACTAATCTGATGGCTCCAAGGCAGCGTGGGACAGCACAGGGACAGCAGTTCACGGTGGCAGAAGACAGCGAAAGCAAGAAGAGAAAAAGGGGGCAATGAAGTCTCTTTTCCTTCCTTAATGCAGGCTCCTCCCCTTAGGGAGGCTTAGCACTCACATCATTCTGTATCCTCCTTTTACTCAGGGAGTTTATAAAGTAAGCACCCCAGTCCCCCTGCTGGGTCATTTAGTTGAACTTCTACACATCTCAAGTTGACACAATGAATCAACCATTCTCACATTCTAGAGCATAAATAGCTGCCCTGGGGCATGTTCTCTACACCCCAGGATGTAGATCCCTGAGTTACTTAGATAAGCTTCTAAGCTTTTCAAATTGACTCTTTCAAGTGTTTCCAGTGTGAATATGTTTGTTCATGAACTCTTTGCCTACCCCTATGTCTTCAAGAGCTCCTGCTACTTTCTCTTCCAAGAGATTGAGTGTTTCTGTTTTAATATTTAGATCTTTAGTCCATTTTGACTTTAGCTTAGTGCATGGTGATAGAGCTGGGTCAACTTTTAGTTTTTAGCATGTAGAAAGCCAGTTTTTCCAGCACCATGTGTTAAAGAGGCTATCTTTTTTCCTGTAAGCCTGTTTGGCCCCTTTGTCGAAGATCGGGTGGCTATGCCTCTGTGTCTTCTAATCTATTCCATTGACCCTCAGGTCTATTTCATTGCCAATACCATGTTGATTTTATCACAGTGGCTAACACATGAATCAACCTTAACATGCAGTTAGCTAACATGGGATTTAATAATAGAAACATTTGCAATATTAATTCCTCTCCCTTGACCTTTGGCAAGATGGGAGACCTGTCTCAAGTTTAGTTGCTGTTTTGTTATCTTTCATAATTAGGGACATGGAGACAGGGATGCAGAGTGAACTCTTTGTTTAATATATAAGGTCTGTAGATGAAGAATTTTTTTTTATTCTCTCAGAGACTGTACACCTCAGGAACCTCATAGAGACAGAAGCATAAGGCAGTTCTGGTGCATATGTTACAGTGGCCAAGAATTTAATTTTTCCTCAGTTAGTAGGATTTGTAATAATTCTAGAAAAGGGAAGAAAAAAGAGATATTAATGACACTGGAAAAGTGTGCAAATATGCAGAGAAAAAATTACAAGGCTATATTTTTCAAATCATTCTAAGTAACTGTTAGGTCTGAGAAGCCCACCGCGTGAAGAAAGACTCCAAGAGACGTCCTCTCATGCAAAAGCAAGGGGATTTTATTTTCCATGCGTGCATGGGGCTCCCTGAACGCGCAGGAACAGAGAAGCCCCGAGCTGACCATGAGCTGGGTTTTAAGCCCAAAGACAAAGGGAGGAGGGGTTTGAGAATATATGACTTTTTAGCGTAACTAAGAGGGGTAGGCCAAAGGGCAACTACTAGCCAACTCTGTGGTTTTAGCTGCATTCCGAGAACGGGTGGGTTTACTTGTGTAAAGTGACAAGAGTGTCCCCAGGCCGGAGATTAAATGTTTTCCCAAGCTAGGCCTGAGGTTTATGACCCCACCTGAGATTTTTATGTCCTCTTTGTTTTAGGAACAGGGATTACAGGCCCTAGGGGGAAAAGGTTCACAGCATTAGTTCATTAGGCAGTAATTTAGCTGACATGGTTAGCTGATGTACTAAGGCAGTGCGTACAGAACAGAATGGCGACGTAACCTCATGTATGTCCTTAGAGATTATTTGGGCCCTACAGTAACAAGTAGTAAAACTCAGCTTTAACTAGCTCAAATAAAATAACTACCAGAAAGCTATAAAGTGGCATCTTCATATATGAAGAGGGAGAGGAGTGTAACAGACCTGGGCTATGTTATTGCTACAGTTGTTCCCCCACTCTTTCTTTCCTCTAGCTTTCACTGCAGACTAGATTTGTTCTCACAGACCTACTTTTTGCACAGGGTAGGGAATATATCTGGGGACAGAGTGTATTTTGCAAATTTCCCTACATAGAGAGACATTCTTGTTATCTCACTGGTGATTTGAAATATCCCAGGAAAGAACCATGACTTCCCAGAAGTAGGTCATATGTTTGTCCTAGAGTTGATCATCTGTGTTAAGAGTCACAGAGTGCTTTCCTTAGAACCTTCCACTAGAATGTCAAGTTCGATGTGATCAGCTGGTCTTTGAAAGAAGTGTCTTTGCTTTCCCAAAGAAGAATCTAAACCACAGGTAGACAATATGAAAGGAAGATAAGTAGCAAGAGGTAAAGAGGTAAGGTTAGCTCTCCCTTTTCCCCTCATAGTTCCTTGGACTGTCTTCAGTAGTTGAGAATCTAATAAAATATATCTGAGAATGGTAACTCATTACAGTTGTTTCAAGTTTAAATGAGCCTTATTCCATCTCTTTCTGGAAAACAGAGGAGATAGTGAAATAGTAAGAAGATAAACTTTGAGCCCTTGATGGTAGGAATTCTGTTGTTTTGTTGTTTAAGATGATTCATCTGTTAGTTTTTCTCATTTCATCTGTTAGTAGTACAAAGTTATTAAACATACCACAGGGTGATAGAGGGAGTGAATTTTCATCATTTTCATTGCACTGTATAGGGTTCTGGAATGTTCTAAGGTTACCATTAATGAATGCATCTTTGCAATATCTGTATCAATAACCAGGTGTGCATACTTGCCTCTTTGTGAAAGCTTTTATTGCATTCTTAGCATGCGTAACACATACATGTATGGGAGGTAATCAGAAAACAGCAAAGTTAGAACATTATATTAAATTCCATAAAGGCCATTTTCCATACTGAAGTTAGCAAACTGAAGCTATTAGGTCAACTGTAGACTGATTCCAGAGGTGTTTTGTTTTATCTTACTATTTTGTTTTTATTTTTATTGGAGCACAAAACATAAAATAGTGTGGGTTCTTCTGAGAAATCAGTACATGAATTTAACATATCTTAGCCACTTTCAATCCCCTTCCTTCTCCTTTTCTTCCTATTCTTCTGAGGTTTCTTCCATCTCCAAATTCTACCTCCTTTTAGTTTGTTGTAATCCCTCCCAACCTCCTTCCTCTCTTCCCTCCCTTCCTTTCTTCTCTAGGTTTCTCCTTTAAGAGAAGCCATACACTTCTGAATATGCATTCAGAAGCCTTTTCTGAATCTGGTTTGTTTTAGTTAATATCATGTGCTCCTATTGCTTCCATTTTCCTGCACTGACAACATTTCATTTCTATTTATCGCTGAGCAGTGTTCTGCTATAAATGTGGGTGTGTATATGATGCTAGTGTGATGTCACTTGGGAACATACTCCAGAGATGTACATCTGGATTGAATGGCTTTTCAATTTCACAAATAAAGCCTATTGCAACACTGCCGTTTGTTCAGATACTGTCCATTGCTGTTTTCATGCCACTATAGAGGTGGAAAGGTGGAATGGCCTAGGTGTGACACACCATAACGGGCATGGCCAATAAATGCCCCTATATCAAAGTATAGGTCTTCACAAGAAAAGTATAATAAATTTGTTTCATCATAATTTTGCATGTCACAGAAAACTTCAAATTGAAGACCTGAAAGCTCCAGGGTGAATCATCTATTTCTTTGTTTAGTTTCAATGAAGTATACACCATAATATAAAAATTGATTGGATGAAAATAGCCTGACCTCCTTGCCGTAAACTGAAGGAAGGACACTAAGGAAGGCCTGACTATGGAGATGTTTACTGGGCTCTTTGCGCAGCTTTTTGGTCCTCCTGGGAAGCAGGGTCAGGGCCATTATTGTGCCCTAAAATCAAACAAGAATTTCTTTAGGGACAACTTTGACACAGAAATTTGGAAACAGGTTAGAGTACTATTGTCAGATTTTGTGTTTGGCTTTGGACAAAGGGCTCTGGTTTGTATGGCCTACCATACAGAAGAAGTAAGAGACTGGAAGACAAAAAAGCCAGAGAGAACTTGTCTGGGTGGATATTATTTTCTGACCCCAATACTACAATGGCAAAAGTGGATAATTATGAGAGACATTATACGCTCAATATTTCTTAAACTATAAAAAGTTTGCTTCTGGACTAAAACCTACTGTAAATAGAAATTGATCTGCTAAATACAAGCTTCTACATTATTAGTTATGCTTATTACAAATACAATTCTGTGAAAGTAAACAAGTGGCTCAGTTTTAATCACAGAAATTAAACCTAGGAAAGCTACAACTTAGAGATTATGGAGCCTAATTCTTGTGCTTATAAAAAGCAAAACTGAAGCCCGGGGAGGGGGAAATTCCAACACCCTATTTATCTAGTTCAGTCTACAGAAGGACCATCTTCCCTCCATTACACCATTTGGAAGAACTACACACTCTCTCCCTGTACTCATTGGTTTTAAACACTAGTTCCCTCCTTCATTTTCAGTTTTTAACCTGCATAAGTCCTTCAGCCAGCAGTATAGGCGTGTTCATCTTAATGTTAACCCCATCCTTATTGTGACTGCACCACAGTGTCCATAATACCCTCACACCATTCTCTGTTACCCTCTTACCCACTATTCTGACATTTTTTTCTCAATAACTCCATATGACATTTCCCTATGTGATGAATTCTTTATGAATAGCAGCTTCAGATTGGCTGCTGGGTATTCCCTGCATCTTTTCATCGTTGAGCCATCCTCCACCAGATGTTCTCCTGCTCCATTTTTTTTTTTAGTTCCAGAAGGTCACCTTGGATAATGCTGATATAGGGAACCCTGGGATTTTTGATGTATAGAGTTCAGAATACAGTGATTATGAAGCCCTGCACAGTGATTGTGTCCTTTCTGCACCAGCAGTCTTAACGCTTCCTCCCTTGTCTCATCCTACAAATACTTGGCCCAAATATACAAGCTACGCTTTCTCTAGGCATCTGGCACACAGCACATAGGAGACCCCTATGAATTGGAAGTGGAAGGGCTACTGCTGGTAGGTTATTAAATCAGGGTTATGCATTCTAGCTCAGGGAACTTTTCAAAAGTATGAGAAAGGTTCAACTGCAAACTAGAACTTTTCAGAACCCATGCTGTCCCACAACATAAAATAACACAAGAAATAATGATAGAGAAGCAGTCAGAAGGCCTAAATCTTAAATCTTAGGTTTGTGCATAATTGATTTCATGTGTGACCCTAAATGAGCTAGTAGCCTTATGAATTTCAGCATCCTTACATATTAAAACAGATGAAACAAACATAAGTTTATATGCCTTTTATTTAGTGATCATATTTTCAGACCCACAAAATAGGACATAAGCTCTGAGGAGTGCAATTACCCTTACAGAGACAGTGAAAGAGGAAATATAAAATATGGATCCCTTGGACAATCTGGAACGTATAGATTTTCAAACTTCCACTCATAAAATTATTTAACTTTAAGGTCTTCTTTGTTTTTGTGCATTTAAGAACTATTAATTTTAAGGTTATTAATAATCTTAATCACAAATACTATTAACATTTATGCCTCACAGTTTCTCAGTATTTACACTTTCACTTTATTCTGCATTTCAGAAGAAATTCCTTTATGTTTTATTCACTCATTCAAACATACTTGGAGTTCTTGTGCTCCTCTAGAGTCAGCATTGCCTCCAACTTATGCCCGATGTGTGCCATCCAGACAGAGGAAGCAGAGGTCTCAGATGGGGCTTTTACTCTGCTCATCAAATCAAACAAAATTCCCCTAAAGAAGAGCATAAGGACACTTTAGGTGGTAGTGATTTTTTAAAAAAAAATTAATGTATTTTGTGCAGGGTTTCATTGCACAGTTTGGACTATTATTGGGGTTTTCTACCACGCCCAGTCTCAGTGCCTGTCTCAGTGCACCTGGGGTCAGGGCTGGTGAAGCACATGGTGCCAGGGATTGAACCCTGGTCCCTGTGCTCGCCTAAGCAGGCACTTAGTCCATTGAACTATCTTACTAGCCCTTAGATGGTAGTGACTTTGTGGTTCTAGGTAGAGGATATATGGAGCTACAGCAGAAAGATAATCCTTGCCTTCTTAAAAATGGTAGTTCAGTAGGAAAGTAAGTAAATAATTATAGGAAATAAGAAGTACTACAGAGAAGAATGAACAGATTACTAAGGAAACACAGAGGAAGAACCAAGTTGTTCTATAGGCTAAAGGGAGGAGTAGCTTGTTGGCAAGTCTCTTTATTCAGAGCTGGGCAGCTGCAATGGATCAGGAAAAAATTCCACCTGGAATTTCAGTGTTAGGTATAATTGAATTAAATCATAACAAAGAACCTTATCTCTGCCACAGAGTTAAATTACCATCCATGGCATTCTTGTTTAAGCAAAGAGATAAGTGATCCCAACTTCTACCCTTCTTTCTCTCTCTGATGCTTAAAAAGACTTCTGGAGGAATGGAGTCTCCCAAACAGTTTCCTGGGAAAATGAATGAGTTCCCAGAAGTCATGATCAAGGGCTTCATTTCATGTTTGAAATCAAAGCTTACATGCTAATTCTTCCCTAACAAAGTCTCAAAGCAATTCGGTCCAGAACCCTAAGAACCTGTCCTCATCTCCTTCTATTACAGTTAAAATCAAGCTGGGTTTTGAAGCATCAGTAGGGTTTTGTCTGACAAACAAGCTTGAGAGAGCCTTACACATAAAGGGAGCCATGTATGTAATGACTTGAGTTAGGTAGTACCGGTACATATTTGAGGAGCTGGGCCACAATACTGGGCTGGAGAATTAGGTGGTGGAGATAGTCAGTGTTGTGATGATTAACTTGAAAGTGTAGATTCTGTCTTACGGTGGGCAGTGGACAAAGCTAATGGTAGCAAGTGACAGATGCCATAATCATAGCTCTTTTATTATGGGAAGAGTAGATGGGAATAAACAGATACTGAAAATCAGTTAGAAATAGAAGGTTCTAAACAGGTCAGCAGAAAGGAAGAGGAGAGAGAAAGCCTGTTTCAAGATACAGGGTCCTGAGAAGAGGGGGTGTTGTGAACCTTAGAATGCTACATACGTACTGATATCCAGGGAAATTTGGTTGGTAAAAGTGGTAGTGAAAGATTGTGGCTAATAATGAATATATAAAATATGATTACCTGAGGTGAAGTGAGGTAAGATTGGAGAGGTAAACATTTTTGATGTGTAAACAAAGTACCATTCTGCCCTTAAATCAGCTCAGCTATTCCTATCCCCGATGATAATATGAACAAAGGTGAAGTTGTGTTGTAGAAGTGTGGTTGGGCAGATGAGATCAGGGATAGCATAGCACAGAATGAGCTGCAATCAGTCCAGTGGAGCTGTCTTTCAAGAGACAATTTTCTGGGATGTGCAGATAGTTTATTCATTTAGAAGTGTAGCTGTAAAACTTTACTCAGATCAGGAAAAATATATTAGGTCAACAGTTTCAAAAACATAATAAATGCATTATATGCAGGAAGTTTATGCATATTTTACTTTGTTTACTCTTCACCATAAGTGAATTAAACATTATTTTTCTCGTTTTATGACAAAGAAACCAGGATTCAGAGACACTGTTTGAACTGCTCAAGGATCACCACTATGAAGAGGCAAAACAGTCACAAAACTGGATGCCACTGGCTCCTCGCTCTTTCTCACATAAAATATGTTATCTTTAGCCTCCTAAAAAGTGAAGACAGCAACGTTTTGGATTGAGTAATACATTCTCCAAACCTAACTTATTCTTACCAATTTGCTAGTGAACTGCTAGATGCTGTGAACACCTTTGAGGCCTAGGTCCTTCTGTCTCCACTAACTTTTGTGCTTCAAAGCCCCTGTGATAAAATGAACTGAATTCAATTCTGGTGGAATCAGCTTACCCAGGGTAGGTACTTGTCAATACTTTTTGTTTATCTATTTGCTGATTTCAAGCTTATAACTGTGACATTTCTGGCCACTGAAAATTTGTTATCAATATTCTATTTTCTAGAGTTTCATTTCATTGCACTGACATCATATAATAGGTGCTCAATAGATAACTACTAAATAATGGGAAAATATAAACATTTTAGTGCCTGAACTTATACATTTTTGCCTCCAGAATCTGTTCAAGTTGTCTACCCTTTCTTTGTCCCCACTATTGGGTCTATATTTGCCAGTCTCAGATCCAGTGTGAATAAAATTGAAACTCTTACCTACTCTCCTGAAAAGTGCTCCTTCTGACTTCCATTCTTGGATATCAGCATTATCCAAACAATGTTTCATTTCTTTTTTTTTAATCATTTATTTATTTATTTGGTACAGGGTCTTGCTATGCAGCTTAGATCCATAGTGATACACCTGTCTCAGCCTCCACAGTGCTGCAATTGCAGGTGTGTACCACCACACCCAGTTTCAGTGGCCAAAACAGTACACAGGGGGTTCCAGGGCCAGCATGACACGTGGTACCAGGGATCGAAACTGAGTCTTTGTGTTTGCCAGGCAGGCATTTAGACCACCAAGCTATCTCCCTGGACTCAATATGTTTCATTTCTAATTCAATTTTTCATTCTTCAAAGAGATTCTACCATAGATGCATTGTCTGAATTGAATCCCTTTTGTCTACTGCTATCATGAGTAGACCAAATCCTTGTCACCACTCATCAAGTTATTACAAAGGCCTTCCAGTTGGTCTTTTCCTATAACATATTCCCTACTCTATGAATCTAGAACAATTTCTTCCTTTACTGCTCCAGAATCTTTAGCACTCCACTCCAGTCATCTGTGTTCAAGGCCTTCTGTTGCATGGCACTTTCTGCATCTTTCCTTGGGCTATCTTCCTTCACCCCCGACAGCCACACTAGCAAGTCCCTTCCCATCTTCAGGTCCTTGCTGCTTTCCTCCCCCAAATCTCTCCTGCACACCACTTTCTTACTCAAACAGCAAATCACATCTGGCTACTTCCCTCGCAATCCTGGACTCTGAATCCCCAAGCAGTAGTTCCAGAGTCACCCCTGAGAAATCAAAGTTGGCTTGAAGAGAAGCTCTGTTTTCTATTTGTCCCATGAAGGCCTTTGTACCCTTATCAGCTGTCAGGTCTGATAGTCTGTCAAGACTCTAATCCAAGAACATCTCTGCCATGACACTGTTGCAGTTATTTTGTTTGAATAAGTCATTTTCCCCATCTGAACTTCTCACTGGCTTTTACCTTATGGGTTTTGTTTACTTTCTGTTGTTTGCTTTGTGAGGCAATTATTTATGTATGAATTGTGCCTCCATTCTGGTCTAAGTGCCCCAAAGGTGAAGACTGTAACCCATTTACTTCTGATTTCTCCCAGCTCTAATCTCAGTGCAGGGGTTAATGTTTGTCAAGCGAATTGCCTTCTCACACAGTTTGCCTTGGTTAAGGTCATAAAAACGTGTTGTTTTCTGCATTATGTTTCACTCTCCTTGAGGGCAGGAATCAAGCCTTGCTCATCTCTGCATCACCCACTGTCTTGCAAGGTTAATAAATTGTCATTGGTAGTTGTGCAAGGTGCTTTCTTCATTCTCTGTCAACAATCATATTGTGTCCACTTAATATCCTTTAGCCGGAAGACTTTTGTAGAATATTTTGTTTCTCAAGCTTATTATTTTGGATTGACCTTCTTTCCAAATGAGGGCAAGCTATCTAGGGTTTACTGAATTTCAAAGCATGAAAGAAGCAATTCAGTGGAATGTCAGTGGAGAGGTAGGTAGCAGCAGGGAGGAGTGTGGAAAGAATGGGAAAGAGGCACATATTGTAGAGGGCAGGGATATAAGAAGGAAAGAGATTCAGAGGATAGGAAAGGGTGAGACCTAGGCCAAGTTGTAAAAGGAGACACTAGACAAGGAGCTACAACCTTAGGATAGGTAGGCTCTGTGCAAGGAAGGGGGCAGAAAGAAAGAAAACAAAGCTGGAATATTTAAACAGATGTCAGAACTAAAACAAAATTAAGGTAATAAAAAAAAAGAATATCCATGAGCTTTGAAAATAAAATTCCTGTATGATTTTCTTGTGCCTTTTAAATGTAAGAAGGAGAAATGAGATTAAAGCAAGCATTATTATTTTAATCCATAATACAATGTAAGTTGGAGAAGCAAGAGATTTTTTTCCAGAAGATTGAAAATCCAAGTCATAAAAGAGAGAGAGAAAAAAAAAACTAGGGAGGACAGCCACAGAGGTAAATGAATATGCTGCACCGAGAAATAGTAGGTGAGAGCAGGAGGAAGGAACTGCAAGCCTAGCCAGCACTTGAGCATGTTCCTTTGAGTACAGGGGCTGTTCTGTGAAGATGAGCCTTTATTCAGCCACGTGGCAGTGGAAGATCAGGGCAGAAAGCAAATGAGACAACAAAGTGGGCGGGACCATGGTGTGTTTAATATCAAGGATGGAGAGGGGCAGGAGGGTAGTAAGGAAAGGAGAGGAGTGGCTGCCGCATTGAGCACAAAGCTGGCCTGGGTGTGAGGGCCAAGGAAGACCAGAGCTGGCCGTGGTCCCAGTGGCTTCTGTGGCCTTTGGAAGTTCAGCAAGCCAGAGACAGCCATGGGAGAGTGCTTCAGGGAAACTCCTGGGCTCGCGTTCCCTGAAAGCAGTCCTCACTGTGCTGATGCAGCCAGGAGCTGATGGGGGAGAATTTGCTTAGCTCCTGGGGAATTTCTGAATTGGCATCTCTTTGCTTTGAAACGGGCCAGAATAAAAGATGAAATCTTTATTTCAAAGGATTCTTTTTCTTTTCATTACCCTGCCCACTTCTTAGAGCATTTCTTTTACTGCTGACTTGCCAGAAAGAGTGCTTAATATACACATGTGACAGTGTTCTACTCATGAGATTCTTTGCAGATTTCTAGATTGTTTAGAACAAGAACTCTGTAGCTGTAAGGCAACCTTTTGGAAGGAATATTGAGTCTATTTGGGGCACTCGAAAGAAGACCTCCAAACTCTGGAGTGCATTCATTATAAATACATTTAAGACTTTATATAAGGTATCTATATCTTATAAGTATCCGTGTAGATATATAAAGCTAACTATCTATATAGATCTAGATATGTAGATATAAATACTGAGACCTTATTGTGGGTCATTGTCTTAGTTGCTTTCTCATTGTTAGAACAAAATATGCAACATCTATAGTTAAAGGAAGAGGGATATAGTTTGGCTCACAGTGGTAGAGGCTTCAGTCCATACTCAGCTGGCTTGAAGGCAGGTGGCATGGCAAAAGGGCATCACAAAGAAAGCTCTTGGCACAGCAGGCAAGAGCCACGAAGCCACAGCCTGGAGCCTCTCTTTCCCTTTTATTAGCTTATTGAATGGTGCCAACCACATCAAGGGGGAGCCTTTCCATTGTGCATACTGAGAATGATGCTAAACTAACCAATGGAGTAACCGAGCCATCACACACCTTTAATTCATTTTCACATACCCCAGACCTGGCCATTTCTGAAAAGCCTCACTTACGAGGTGTGGGGAGGGCACCTAGAAACAAGCCGTAAGAGTCCTGCATTGGCTTATGTTGTTAAATTATGAGGAACCTGAGGTTCATAGACGAGTAATGTACTTGTGGGCATAGACCTAAGAAGCTGAAGAAGAGGATAAAGTCTGGGTTGCCTGGCCATGCTTTCTCTATGCATGAATTTATAGTTAGAGTTTCTTTCCAAAGGCTAGAAGAGAGATGTTTCTGAGGTAGGTGACGATGTAAGGGTAGTAAATCTGAGAGTATCTGCTAGCTCAAATCAGTTCTCCTTTCAAAGAGGAACCCGGTCACTGT
The DNA here is from genome assembly GCA_004027165.1 of Ctenomys sociabilis. Classification (NCBI taxonomy): domain Eukaryota; kingdom Metazoa; phylum Chordata; class Mammalia; order Rodentia; family Ctenomyidae; genus Ctenomys; species Ctenomys sociabilis. Next base: position 2,399 of record PVKA01011033.1, on the reverse strand, counting down.
AATGGTACTGGTCTGCTCAGTTGTATGCATAGTGCAGAAGTGAGGTTCACCACCTCCTCTGATTTTGAAGTCAGCTGGACAAAGAAAGTCAGAATTTCTCAGTATACAAGAAACCAAGTCTTAGGGAAGGGAAGAAGCCCCAACACAAGCCAGACTGTTGCCACACACAACTATTGTGCAATTTAGGGATATTTATTTATTTGATTTTCTTTTTATTAGTCTGTGTTTGCAATACATAATAGTACCATTTACCTTGGGAACTGTACCTATGCATAGTGCATTTTGATCATTTTGACTTCTGCTCTCCCTACCCTCTCTTATTCTTCCTTTTCTAGTTCCCTTGTCATCTCCACAGTTCTATTTCCCATGATTTCGTTTGCATTTCTTTAAATTATTTATATCTTGTGTTTCACCTATTAGAAAAACCATGAAAGGGCCAGCAAGATAGCTCAGCAGGCTAAGCACCTGCTTGGGCAAGTGCAGGGATTAGGGTTGATACTCAGTACCACATGCTGTACTGGTCCCCACCTCCCCACACCTCACCTCCTCATCCCTGGGTGTGCTGAGCCAGCCATTGAGTCTGAACATAGTGGCTCATGCCTGTGATCCCAGCACTGGAAAGGCTGGAAACAGGAGGAACAGTACGAGTCTGAGCTGCATAGTGAGACCCTGTATCAAATACATAAATTAAAAAAAAGAAAAGGAAAACAATGCAATGTTTTACCTTTTGAATCTTATTTATTTGACTTACTATTGTGGTTTTAAGATTCACCCAATAATAGCTTACATCTGCACTTCTTTATGTCTGTGGAGTAGGCTGTTGTGTGTTTTATGCCACATGTGCTTCATCCAGTGATTGGTTAATAAGCACAAAGGACATTTCTACGATTCAGCTGTTGTGAGTGATGCTGATTTGTGTCCCAGTGATACACATGCACTCATGCTAATGGAGCATTTAGAAAGCATATGAATACAAGTGAAAAAGCATAAAGAATTCAAGATATAAGAACACTCAGATTTATTTGTCACTTTTGTTCATTTCTAAGAGTGTGAGGAAGGTCAGGGCTGAGACGGAGTGTCTTTTGCCACCCATGCCATGTTGGGGAGGAGGTACATGTGTGTGGGGGGCATGTCCATGCACGCTGAGAGAGAGAATGGGGGAAGAGAAGAGCAGAAAAGTGCATCTAATTAAGAAAATAAAGATAAGAGAGGGAAGTAGAAAAGTGAGTAGAATCAAGCCTTGGTGTAATAACCACAGCTTGTCTATCCGGAGGTCACTCTTATGACTGGGCTGTTCTAAAGTCGCAAATAGACCTGAGTGTGGGAAGCAAGCACCATTCTTCCGTGAGACTTGTGAAATGAATGCTTTCATCGTTGCTGTTTTCAGGTAATAAATTGGAACTTTTTGTGTTTTATTTTTTGTGTTTAAAAACAATGACAACAGCACACACACACATACACGAGTCAAGATATTAAATGAACCTAACACATCAGCCCATTAAAATGCAATCCTAAAGAAAAGTTTTAAAAAGTGATAAGCAGGAGGTGAGAATGCTTTCTGACATCAGCAGAGACTTTTCTGCTAACTCCCAGACGCACCCAGTCACCCAGTGGTCAGAAGCATGAGCTCTGAAATTAGAGAGACTGAGTCCAAATTCAGATTTCTGTTCTGTTCTTTCTTTCTTTCTTTCTTTCTTTCTTTCTTTCTTTCTTTCTTTCTTTCTTTCTTTCTTTCTTTCTTTCTTTCTTTCTTTCTCTCTCTCTCTCTCTCTCTCTCTCCTTCCTTCTTTTCTTTTTCTTTTTTTGTACTTTAGGGAAGGGTCTACACAGTGTTCAAGGTCTCACTACTAGAATGGACTCGTAGTAATCTGCCTATTTACAGACTCCCAAGAGCTGGGATTGCAAGTATGCGGTACCACATCCAGTCTCAATTGCCTTCTCAGCACACCCCAGAATGGAGCCAGCACGGAAGGCCTGAGGATCGAACTCCTGGGCCCCAGAGTGTACTTGCAGGCTGTGTAATCCACTGAGCCAATTTGGCCAGGCCTTCATATTTCTTTTCTAATTATCTGATGACCCACAAGTCATGCCTCATTTGTAACATGTGGCAACAGCTACTTCATCGCATTATTATCATTATTACACAATTTCATTAAAAGCATCAACTAGCATCATTTTAACTCTTAAGAAGCACTGATATGAGACAGCGCCGGGGCAAGTGAGAGCCGGACGGGCACTGGGCGACTCTGTACCTCGCTGAGGAAAACAAGTAAACATGGGCAAAGGAGATCCTAAGAAGCCAAGAGGCAAGATGTCATCATATGCATTCTTTGTGCAAACTTGCCGGGAGGAGCACAAGAAGAAGCACCCAGATGCTTCCGTTAACTTCTCAGAGTTTT
>PVKA01011032.1:16691-62432 GCA_004027165.1 Ctenomys sociabilis | reverse complement strand
ACACACATCATGATTCTTCTTTTCTATACCCCTTCCTTTGTCTACACCTGTCAGAGATGGGCACTCCATTGTCATTCAACTACCTTAGGTGCTTGAACTCAATGACACAATCCAACACAGTCCAGCAGTCCACTACAATAGTGAGTTATCCAAAGAAGTTGTCAACCATAGCCATTTACAGCTCAGCTTAATATTATGGCCCCGCAATATATACTTCAATTTTATACTTTTCTGCTGGATGGTTAAGACCTAGATAGAGCAAGACTTATATACCAACACAGGTACTTCATGTTTCTTATGAGGTCAGTGAAGTCCCCTCAGAGTTTATCTTGTAGTCCTGTACATTATTCTGTAGATCCTTTGTCTGTGTCATCCATGTGGATGAATCACGGCCAATGCTTGACCAGTTTGCTCTCTGTGAGAGCCTGAGAGAAAGTTTTCTCTCCATGTGACGCTCCCCAGGCACACTATAGAACTTCAGTCTCCTCTATGGCTCCATAATGTCCTTGTTCAGAAAATTTGGAGCTCAACTGAATTTCATGATGTTGCAGTACAGGTTCTCCTATGTCCTGAGTCTTCGCTGGCCTTGAAAGGCTAGGGCCAAAATGTTGGCTGGCCTTGTGGCTCTTCTATTTCTCCATCTTTGATCTGTGAACTTAGGTTGTTAACCATCCAGAAGAAAAGCTGATTAGTATCCTGCAGCATATGCCATTCACTTTGCCTTATCTGACTCAATTGATTTTAGTTGTTGTTGTACGTTTCCTTTTGTATTTCTGCTTTTCACTTCTTATACTAGGGAGACTATACGATATTTACACATGTGTGTCTGTTTTATTTCACTTATGAGTATACATTTAAGTGGCATCCACTTCAGTATAAATGCTTCAAAATTATCATTCTTAATAGCTGAGTAATACTCCATTATATAGAAATACCACATCTTTTCAACCATTCCTCATGTGAGGAACACCTATTTACTTATTCCATCTTTGTTTCCTTTTAGTTTGTCATGGGTCTCTTTCACATAGTCCAACTGCATGCTGCTGTCTTGTCCCCAGCTGTATGTGTTTGAAAGCCATTTGCCTGTAGGAGAGTAAAGATTCATCCAAAACCCAAAACCTATTATCATGGCTCCTCCTTCCAAAAAGAGCAGTGGGGAAGAACAGTGAAAGTAGATGGAGAAACAATATAGTACTTTTCATAAGAACTAGGAAAATCACTTACTGTCATTGCATTTCCAAGAGTGTATTCCTTTGATATAACCAGTGTGGATCCATACCAGAAGGCCAGAGCATAGGAGGCATATATTAACAGAAAGGCAATGCCCATGGAAATATTGGCAGAAATCGCTTTTTTAATTCCAATCTTTTTGGCATTTTCTAAATGTTTCTGATACCTACCAGAAAATTAGGGAGAAAAATGTCACAATAAAAACAACTTACAGCTGAGTCATTGTCATCTGTAAAGGAGGAGCTATCAAAGTAACTCAGCACACTGGGAATCACACTGCTCAGACCCACGGGCTCTGTGCCAGGTCCACACTCTCCCTCCTGGCCAGGGTCACCCTGCTTTGGTCCCCACAAGGCCAGTCAATGTTCTCATGGCTGTTTCATAACTGAACTCTCTTCATTGTGAAGACAGAGGTTTTCCATCACATTTGTGGCCAGAGTCAAAAGTTGGTGTGAAGTTGGGAGAGGAGAAAGTAGGCCAACCTGTAATGGCACTAAGATACAAATCCAGTTCTGAACTCTGACACAGTCAGAATATTTCTTTTTTAATTTTAAAAAATTGGATACAGGGTCTCATTACACAGTTCATACTCATAGTGATCCTCCTGTCTCAGCCTCCCCAGCGCTGGGATTACAGGAGTGTGCCACCACACCCAGTTTCCAGGCTGGCACAATATGTGCTACCAGAGATTGAATTCGAGTCCTTGCGCTTCCTAGGCAGGTGCTTAGACTGCTGAGCTCTCTCCCCAGCCCCACAGTCAGAGTCTTATCTCAGGTTAATTTTTCTTCTTCAGAGAAGAGAAAATCCTCCCTCTATTGCCCTAGTGGGTGAAGAACAGAAATCTTACAAGCTTTGTACATAAGCCTTTCACTCTTGCTTCTTTTTTAAATCCAGCTGCTCTTCAACTGTAAAGGTAGGTATAGGAGTATGGTGCCAGCATCATAAGGGCCATGTGCTCTTTCTCAATCTTTCCTTTTTAGTTTTATCATCCAAGAATGGAGTTAATAATGCCAAGATAGTGAAATACTGTGATGCCAACAGATAACTGTAAAAAGTAACTACTCTTTATAAAAGTAAGAATAATACCTAGCACTTTGCCGGCATTTCCTATTACCATAATTGCTAGGATTTAATCTCAACCTGAATTTGGATCATTCTATTTCTACATTATTATTTTTTTTTATTTATTTATTTATTTATTTATTTATTTATTTTGTCTTTTTGAGACAGGGTCTCGCTATGCAGTTCAGGCTGGCTTTAAGCTCACTTTGTAGCTCAGGCTGGTCTCAAACTCACAACAATCCTCCTGCCTCAGCCTCCCAAGTGTCTACATTATTTTTGAATAGTAATTCTAATTCACATTACCAGCTTCCACAATTTGATAAATGGTACAAGTATACAGAATGGTTCTATACAATTATGTTTTATACATTAAGCTGAATTAAATCTACTCTTCCATGTAAGATCCAGACTGTAAAATTTAATTTTAGCTTCTACTGGATCTACAATGAAACTTGGGTGGAAATCAAACCCATGGTGTTTCCTGTCTAATTAAAAAAAAAAACAAATGAACAAACAAATAGCAGCTTTTTTTAGTTCAACTAAGACGTAGGAATTCATTAGTTTTCAAAAATATGTGCTGCCACCAAATATGTTGTCTTGTTAGTGGCTTGTCACACCTGGGCTTCACAGCCTTCCCTACTCTGCATGCTCCTCCTCCCAGCTGAGTGCGCCTCGGCCTCCAGACAGGGGCTGCATGGGCGGACAAGCCTGAGGTGCTTGCAGCAGCTGTGTCCGCCACACAGGGACACTGAGTGGAGGAGGCAGGTGGACACACAGGCATCGCCTTGCTCAGGCAGCTCGTGTGTGTTTACTGTGTCTAGTGACGCTGACACCCTGAGGTCCACCTGCGGGCTGGAGCGGTCTGTGCGCAGCAAGCAGCAACCAGAGAGAGAAAGGAAGACTTAGAGAACCAGAGATGCATGCCTTGAGGGGCATTAAGAAATACAAAAGTAGAAAATAGAATGAAAGAGACAAGGGACCCCTTTGCTTTGAACAGTGGAACTTTTCTTTCAAAAACTGTGAGTCTTGAGGTTTCCATAGAACAATAAATGAAGATCATATTTTGCATGGAGTGATATTCAAATAGGGGCATATTGTTATTTGAGGAGACATTAAATAATTATTTACATTTAAATCAAGCAGAGGACTTTTCTGTGGATGTGTGCTTGTCTCTGAACTCATCACAGCCCACCCATTACATGTGTACAGTTCTGCATATAATAGTCACATCACAATAAAAAACATTTTTAAGCAATTGCTCATGCTCCTCTCTGCACACAGGACCGCAGACAGCACACAGAGGCCTGCAGGTGCCGTCTGCCAGGCTGTCCTGAGAGCACTGGGGAGGTGCCCTGGGCTGCAACTTGGAGGTCTCAGCCCCTAGGCCTCTTTTTCTTATATTTCAGATCACAGTCAGAAAGAGAGTGAAAGCAATTTGATAACTGAGCGAAAAATGATTAGTGTCCTTTGAAATGCTACCTGTTTTATTTTAAATAAGATTATTTTTAACACGTTTAAAAATATATCAGCCTGTGGGCATCATCTGACACTGAAGGAGTCACAGAACATAAGCGCTGAGAATCCCACATGTGAACCTGATCTTACTGTACAGCCCTCAGCAAGGGGCAAAGTGTGAATGTTACAAAGAGTCTGAAACACATACAACAGTGAACAGTAAAAAAACAAAAGGGGGTCCTTGGAACTGGTTCTGACCTTTCCAGCATTTTGTTCTGGCCTCCGAAAGCTATCACAGTCTTGATGGATCCCAAGGCCTCCTCTGCCACGGCACCCGCCTTGGCATACGCAGCCAGCTCCTTGTCACTAAATGCAGAGAGGACCTGGACAGAAGTAAAGTGGTCAGGAGGAGTATGGGTATGGGAAGCAGTGCCCAAGACAGTCAGGAAACTCTTCCTCTAGTTCCTGGTGAGCCCTACACTTCATCAAATGTCAAAGTCCTATGGCAGATGGCACACTGTGGTCCAGAGCCGTGGCCACCTTCACCCCTATGACAGGTACTTTCAGAGCACCCAAGAAGAGGAAGCCCAGCTCCCTGAGTGATGCTTTGGGGAATAGAGTCAAAATCCACAGCTATTTTTTTCAGTTTGTTGTAAGGTAAAGTAAAATAAAACTGTAATTTGAAAGCATTCAGCACGGTTTCTCTTTTGGTGTCACAATTTCTAAGTGTTACGAAAATAATGCTTTCAGATTTGCTCTGGGATAGTCCACTGAATATGAAGATGGCTAAAAAATAATCTTTCCAAAGGAAAGTAAGGGGGAAATTAAAGTAAGAAAGATACAAAACCTTCTCTAGGTAAATTCTCAGTCTCCAAAGGAACAAAACTTGCCAGCAGAATTTCTCTGAAGTGCTGGCAGCAGGACAGCAGATGTGTGCATGTTGTCAAAGGAAAAACTGGCAGAAGAGCCTCATAACTATCATGAGTAGAAATCCACAGACAACACCAAACCCCAAAATATAACTTGTGCATTCATTTGGAGGAATGTTATATTGTAAAACCGTGCTTCTTCAAATGACATAACCACAGAGGCCACAGAAAGTACTGTGCTAGATTTACCCAAACAAATAATAATGCAAAGAAATCTAGAGCCGAGGTTAAAACTGTGACATTCTGAAGCATATTAAAAGTCGATTTCCTTATTAAAGCTCCATATTAATAATACCCTTCTGCATATGATTTCCCAGACATTTAATGTGGATTTGTACAAATGCTGGATTCTGGGATTAAAATAACTCTGCACACACGTGAGTTAAATACACAGAAGATGCCAGGTGTCACAGACCTTTGCCCAGACAGCGGTGGACAGTCCCAGCACGGGGCTGATGGCCATGACCACCAGGGTGAGCTTCCAGCCTCGGACGAAACCCACTACAAATCCTGCAAAAAACGTGGCCACTGCTTGAAAGAACATTCCAACCTTGTCACCAATTCCTTCACTGATTTTGGAGATGTCACTAAAAAAGATCACACCTCAGTGGTTACATGCAGAGGTCTTTCCATTGGAAACGTGAAGCAAATATTTAACAAACACATCAACAACACATAAACATGTTCACTCTACTTCTCTCCTCTTTCACAGTCTGAGCCTCCAGAGTGGTATGTTTTCCAAAATTCAGGATTAGCTTATGCTGCTAAAAAGGTAATATAATTGAAGTTGATACTATTAGGTCAGCTAATCCTATTAGAGAATCATTGACTTCTTAAACTCATGATCAATTTGTTTAAAGTCAAGAATTAGGAAAGGCTTTGCCACAATACTAGGAACAATCACCTGGAAGTGTTATTTCCTATTGTAGCTTACTCATTACCTGCCTTAAACACTAAAACCTGGGGGCCGGGGAGATGGCTTAGTAGAATAAAGTGATTGCCTGACAAACACAGAGCTGGAGTTCAATCCCTGGTTCTGCCAATAAATAAATAAAACCTGAAATGCTCCAAAATCTGAAAGCTTGAGGTTCCAGGGATTGAACTCAGGACCCTGTGCTTGCCAGGCAAGCACTTATTCTACTGAGCTATCTCTCTGGCCCCTGGTTTCAGATTTTGAAGCATTTCAGATTTCATACTTTTAGATGAACAGTGTCCCACTGGTTGGGCTGGCGAGAACAGCTCAGTGGTCTAAAGCACCTAAATAGGCAAGCTTAGACAAACACAGTGACCGCAGTTCAATCCCTGGCACCACATGCCCATGCCAGACCCACCACCAGGGTGGGAAGAGCCAGTCCCCCCCTGCCCAATAAAAAGAATGTTTCATTGGTAAAGTCTATTCAGGTATTTTAAAATCTGAAGAACTCCCAAATTGAGCCACTTCTGATTTGTCAGAGAAGGCCCATTTGGCCTCTCTAGAAAGGCAACAGGGAAGAGTTCCTTGCTTCAGCTCCTGCTCCTACTCTCATAGTGCCCAATGTGATCCTCCAGAATTGCAGGTCTGATTATGACACCCCAATGCAAAACCTTCCCAAGACTGCCACTCTGCTCAGAGCAGAGGACCAAGTCCTTATCAAAGCCTACAAGGTCTTCCTGTTTCTACCTTATCCACTCCCCATGCTCTTGCTAGAACTCCCAGCCAGGAATGTTTACTTTCTCTCACCACCCTCCCTGCTTTGAGCACCAAAAGCAGAGATGCATTGTTCCCTGGTCCCTTGAATGGTGCTCATTGTGGAGCAGGTCCTCAGATGTTTGCTGAGGAAGATCCAACATCCACTGAGCAAGCCTCCTCATGAATTAATGCAATCATTCATTCACCCACTCAACTGTCTTTCCTGAATGCCTTAGCACCTGTCAGGCCCACAATGGGAGAAACCACCATGGCTAAGGTGTGCCCTGAGTCCCCAGTAAAACCTATGGCTGAGAAAGAAACAAACAGATATGGAAGACATGCAGTGGCAGAGGCTACAAAGCTTCTAGAATCAACTATCAGACGTTCTTTCTCCAACTTATGCCAAGCACTTAATCTAGTATTTTTTTTTTGTTTAAAACAACCCCCTGAAAATTTTTCATGAGTTAGTGCTTCCTTTCTTCATAAAAGTATGACATTAACAATATACTTACTCCGTTAGCCGTGTATTGAGTTCAGCAATGTCGTTGATGTCAAACCAGCCTATTTCTTGTCGTAGAACAGCATGAAAAAACTTTTGTCTAATTTTCTTAATCTGTCGGCCAGCTGCCAAAGTCCAGAACGAAACCTGTATATAGGCAGCAACCAGAACTCCAGCGCCTAATCCTGAATAATAATAGGCATATCTGGAAAATAGGTAAAAAGGCCTCTTCAAACACCATGCTGCTTCATCTCTTCCAGGAGAAATTCTCAGTGTTGGAAATGAATCATTTTACTAAACCAATCACAAAGACTGCAGATGACATTACAAAGGGTTTTTTTCCTTCTTAAACAGCAAGAAGATGAACTTCAGGATGGAAAATCTATCTACTTAAACAGTCATCCAATGAAAGTAGATAAACTATTGTGGTTAACAGCAGAAAGTGTGATAATGGTGTATTTTTAACTGATGACAATTTCAAAGTGCCATTTGAGTTCTCATCCATAATGGGATCTTAAGCCCACCTGTTGTATTGTGCTGAGAAAGTTTTCTGCTGTTCACATACTACAAACACAGGGATAAATATAACACATACATTGAAAGCTCTTTGTGTAAGCTTTCCCATATCATTTATACAGGGAATAAAACACCTCTTCCTACCTGACAGAGTCTTAAGATATTTTTTAAATAATATGATGAAAGTCATGAATTCAAACTAATCTGGGTTGAAAACTTAACCACATGAGTCGAAAATTAGTGTCTTTAACAGTATTAAATTGTTTCAGTATTTTAAAATATATTTAACCTAATTTTATAAACTGTTTATAGGTAGAAAGCTTGCAAGCCTGCTTTAGCAGAAAGATACTCATTTCAACCAGCAGCATTAAGTGAAATGCAGCCACATAAACATTAGGTTACAGGTTTTGAGGCTCCTGTGGGGAGACCCAAAGGGGAGAAAATACAAATGACTCTATTAGGTTAGCTGGAAACCCTGGAATACAGATGGCAAATCATAGAAAAGTATTGTGTTGTTATTAAATTTACTACCATTAATAATTGCACTCTGGCTATGGAGGAAAGCATCATAATGCTTAGAGCCCTCTGAGTAGGGGACACAAAGAAATATGGTGGGTGACTCAGGGAAGTGCATAGCGCTCTCACTGTGTTCTTTCAACTCTGGTTTAGCACTATCTTCAAATGAAACATTAAAAGTAGCACACCATACATTAATATATAAAAATTACCTAGTCATTTCGTCTTCCAAAATTCTGCCAGGATTTAGCTGTGACAGTGAAAAATTCACTAAATAAAAACAAAAGAAAACAAAAACATATTTGAAAGATTGAACTATTAGCAGTCATTGCTAGAATTTGAAAATCTGCTGTAAGTTTAAAAGCATGAGCTGGTGATAGAAGACCTTACAGGCAAGTTTCTCTAAGGGAGGTTCTCCTTTCCTTTTTGCACCTGCAAGTACTCCTGCACCTTGCCTGAGGCTCAGAGCGTCCTGGGCCCAAGGGCACACGAGCACCTGCATTCTCTCACCCTGGATTTCTGGACCCTTGCAGTGCAGGGGGGCTGGGAGCCACAGAGTGCTCAGTGCTGCAGGGACAGCTGCAAAGGTCAGAGTAGAAATGCAAGACTTAAGGAGCACTTGCTTCTTGGCCATAAAGTACTTTGCAAACATTTGCTTCTGTACATCTCTTGTTTGTGTCTGTGTTTCTCTTCCTGCTTTGTTATGCTATCAGTGAGAGAAAGGATAAAATCAGGTGAAATACTGAATAAACCTTCCTTTCTTTTGACTTGTGTCTTGAACTTCTTAATTCTTTCTATGCCTAAATTTCTATGTTAGGAAATAAGATTCTGTAGGCATTCCGAATTCCACTCCTTCCTTACTTCCTTAGTCCCAGGGTCGGAACAGTAATCTAATTCTAGGTCAGTGATTGGAAGTGCAGAGTTTTGGCTGTCTGAACATGGGCAGGGCAGATGTTGGAGAAAAGGCAGGCACTTTCTCAGAGCACTCAGGGACTCGATCTGCAGGACCTACTACCTATGATGTTTCAGCTGCATAAACAGTCCCCAAGGAGTCATCTGGTTTGGTCTTCTCAATGTCATTGAGAGTCCTGAAAAAATACAAATGCCCAGACTCTACCCAAGTACAATTAAACCAGAACCTAGAGCAGAATTCAGAGTATCATACTGGTTAAAGGCATCCCGGGTGATCCTAATGTGACAGGATGGAAAACTCCCACATCCATTGCAGTAACAAGGAAAGGAAGAACTCCTGAAGCAGCCTGTTCACACAACCCACCCGCATGGCAGATGGAAAAACAGAAGCTTAGGCTGGCTGTCACACTTCCAGGTTCTCAGCTAGTCCCTGGTATTTGTTGATTGCTGATGTTCCAGACACTTTTCATAAATCACCATATAATTATATTCATAACTCTACGATTACCTCTCAAATATGGGAGCACATGGCCATGTGTGCAGGGTCAGAAGGGACTGCATGAACTAGGGTCAGGCGGGGAAATGGAATCCTCACTCTTGTATCTGTGCCTCAAATGCACCAACACCTGCCTTTCTCAATTCTTTCCAAGACTTCTTTTAGCAAACAGAAGTATTCAGCGCAAAACAAAGAGCAGCTGTAGACCAGGCAGCATGAGTACTGCACACAGTTAAGGTAACCTGACCCAACATGCCTTTCCCCTGAACCTCCAGGCAGGGCAGGACACGCAGGGCACAGCAATTTCCTTGCAGAATTTACATTATCGTAGTCCCACAATGTGGCATGAAAGATATCAAGCTCTTAATCCTCTGCAGAAAAGCTGCTTTCTCTGACTGCCCCAAGGTTTCAGATCAAATGTGCTGTGCATAGCTTCTGTGGGAGCAGCTTTGCTGGGCAGTGGCTGTTGACAGGGCTGGGCTGTGCTCACAAGGGACCATGTCACCTTTCTTGTAGTCCAACCCTTTTCTCTCCTAGCATTCCCTTGTTGCTTAGCTTCCACTCAGACTAGTTGTCTAAGAATCTAACAACTGTGAAACACACACCCTAAATGAACACCTCATTTTGATAAGTTAGCAGTTTGTTATCATCGAAAACTCTACGAGGGTTGCCATCGTCAAGGGCCTCAGGTAAGTAAGTATGCTATCTTCTCCCAACACCATGATTTTTTTTTTTTTAACCGCACTCTACATACAACTCTGAACATATTAAGGAGCATTCTGAGTTTAGTCTTCTTGAAAGACTTCATTTTCTCCAGAAAGGAGAGTGGATATTAGAAATTCATAAAATCTGAGGGACCTATCATTTGAAAGCTGCCTAGATAGCCAACATGCATAATGACATCCCAGGGCCAAAGGCCCTAAACCAAGTGTTTATGATTTGGAGCTATTGAAATGAAGTTGGTGACTCTCTAAATTAATCTTTTCAGCAGTTACTTGCTCATGCCGTTACCCAGTGAGACCTTGAATTTGGCCCTGGGCATAGCACACAGCCCTGGACTACCTTGACCAACTTCAAAGCTGTTTGATTGCGTAACTAGTGGCAAGGAGAAAACAAACATGCTGCTCCAAATTGCAAGCTGTAGATGACTCTGATATCAGCAAAAACAAAACAGGATTAAGAAAACAGGTCCAAAAGTGAACTCATCTGTGATAAGTGAATCCCGCTGTCTTAATCCTTCACAAATTTTAAAACTTGTTATAAAAATACATAACTATTTTTAGGTGTGCTGTCCAGTAGTGCTAAGTAAGCTCAAACTATTGTACAACCAATTTCCTAAGCCTTTTCATTTTGCAAAATTAAAACTTCATGCCTATTAAACAAGAGCTTCCCTGGTAACCAATACTCTATCTGTCCTATGAATTTAACTAAACACCTCATAAAAATGAAATCATACAGTGTTTGCCTTTTTGTTAACTGGCTTAGTTTACTTGCCACAATGTTTAAAGTTTCATTCAGGTTGTAGTGTATATGAACTTCCTGTCTTTTTATTCCACTGTATTGTAGATCACATTTTCTTTATCCATCCATTTTTTTTTTTTTTTTTTTTGTCCATAGGGTCTCACTGTGCAGCCCACATTCATAGTGATCCTCCTGCTTTCTGCCTCCCTAGTGCTGGGATTACAGGCGCGCGCCACCACGCCCGGACTCCAATTGCCGGCTCAGCGCACCCGAAGGCGGGGCTGGCGCGGCAAGCGGAAGCAGGGATCGAACCCTGGTCCCTACGCTTACCTAAGCAAGCGCTTAGTCCGCTGAGCTATACCGCCGGCCCTATCCATCCATTAATGTGATTTAAAAAAAACTGAGTAGAGATCAAGTTTTGATTGACATGTTCCATTATGAACATTGTCCTGATATATACATCTATCTTTATATACAAAATATATGTTGTATATGTACTATACATAATTAACATGTAACAGATCCTTATACAGAGTAAAAGGAAAACAAATAGAAAATTACCGCTTCTCCCACTTCCTAAAAAACTTTTTAAAGGAACCTATCCTACTCCAACTTCATGTTCACAGTGTTTCTGTGAAGGGTTTGGTCACTTGTCAAATGTAAGCAATCTATTTAAAACTCCCCCAAACTTATTTCTTGTCCTAGTGAAAACACAGTTATTTATCCTTGGGGAAGTGTACCTGGTTATGATCATGGTTAGAAGGTCAGAAAGATCTGGCATGGACCCTTCCTCGCACTCTACAGCAGTGCAGCAGTGGACGAGATGATTGTTCTGTCTACACCTTCATTTCTCTACACACCCTAGGAATGTTGTCACCTGTGGTGGACAGTTCTTATGAGGATAAGTTGAAATTGTGTGTGCACTGCACTTAGCATAGGACTTAGCACATGGTAAGCTCAATGAAATAATACTGTGGCCATTTATAAAATAAACATACTTTGCTCAGAGACCATAGTACTTAAGAACAAATAAACTATGCTTTTGTAGGCACTTGCTGTGACTGTTTCTGTATTTCTAAAAGACATTGATATTTATGTAAATGTATTCTAGTTTATTAATAAAACCATCATATTCCCTTTGATAATTATATTTATACACTGTAATATCAACTAGTTATATAATCTCAATTACTGAACAAAAATTTCTATGAAATTCTTCTAAATGATGGAGCAGAGCTGGGCATGGTGGCACCCACCTGTGATCACATAATCCTGATCTTTCTAGAGGTAGACAGGAAGATCATGAGTTCAAGATTGGGTGGAGTAAAGAAGGATAACCTGTCTCATAACACAAACAAGAACAAAACAAAGATGGAGCATATTTTTCTCAATTGTCTTTTCTAAGAAAGCTGCCTCTTAATTACAAGTTATTTTAATTCTACCAACTGCTCAACAAAGCTTCATTTAGTCTTCCCTATCCCTGTCAACTCAAGGGCTCATGAGACAGAGCCATTGGCATGGTAGAAACCGTAGAAATTGTCCTGGCTACATGGAATTTGGCTACTAGGAAAGTGAGAGTGTCTACTGGATCCCTGCTGCAGGCATCACCAGGGCCCTCTTGTAGGTCTCTGACACCAGGGGTTCTTTTGTCTCATTGGTATTTATAGTCTTCTGGGTGAGTTCCAAAGCACATCACCCTCACATCAAGTCCATCTTCTCTATAGTGAATGTCCTATCCAGTTCTAGTCAATTTCACGGATCAAAAAAGCAGGCAGAAAAATGGCTATGATTTTTTAAGGTTGAAGGAAGGGGAGACTGAAAAACTCAAAACTAGATTTATAAGCTGTCCACAGCTAAGAAATACTGTCATAATAGCTGACATATTTTGAAACCCATGAGTAATCACGAATGGGACAGCAGAGATGCCACATAGACACGCCTTGCTCTGACCTGCTGTCCTCAAGTAGAGTGGCTTCCCTGCTTGGTTTACAAGCCAAGCTTTCTGTAGCCTTCCTTTTCCTATATTAACAATCAAATGACACACATATATTTCTTGTAGCTAAATGAACATTTGATAATTTTTCTAATAATTTTGCAATTTCTTTCTTTTGACTAGAGTTGTCTAAATCATAAACAGGCATCTGATAAATATTTAAAATCAATTTCTAATCTTTTACTCAGAGAAATTTCATGGCTTGTAAAAAAGAAATGAAATGATTACCTGGAAAGGAGAAGTTTCCAGCAGTGTTAACAAATTTATCTGTCATTTGCCCAAACACGATCATCATGAGGGGAAGCCCTGATCCGTGAGCAATGGCCATGGCGCAGCCCAGGAGCATGAGTGCCTTGTCCTGCCAGTCTGAGTACCGAAACTGAAAAGGAGAGCTGGTGTTATGGAGCCTCTAGATTTTTTACTTAAAGTCAGCACTGAATAACAGTTGTGAATGAAGCTGAGGAGATGGGTTGGCAGTCTAAGCACCTGCCTTGTGAGGGTAAGGACCCAGGTTTGATCCTTGGTACCGCAAGCCATGCCAGCCACCAAAATTGGGCATGGTGGCACATTTCTGTCATTCCAGTGCTGAGGAGGCTGAGACAGGAGGATCACTTGAGTCTGAGCTGTGTAGCAAGATTCTGTAAACTTTTTTTAAAAAAGTTTCAAATGAATATACTAGAGTACAATTGCAAACTAAATCACTGACAGATTGATGTCATGATTCTATTTATTTTGTACTCTGTGAAAATATTGATCTAATTCTGTTTATTTAGTGTCTGATTTCCGTGG
The DNA here is from genome assembly GCA_004027165.1 of Ctenomys sociabilis. Classification (NCBI taxonomy): domain Eukaryota; kingdom Metazoa; phylum Chordata; class Mammalia; order Rodentia; family Ctenomyidae; genus Ctenomys; species Ctenomys sociabilis. The sequence goes on along the minus strand of PVKA01011032.1, from coordinate 48,905 downwards.
TGATTGTAGTGTAGTCAGAGGGGATAAAGGTTTGCTTCCATTTAGAAATATTGTTTGATCTCTCAGAGGTCCTGAGGTAATGAATTAAGAGCAGTAAGGCTAGACATTAAGTACGTGCGAACGCACATGTGCACGCACACACACACACACACACTTTAAAGTAACATTCAGACTATTTCAGAGGAAGAATTAAAAATAGGAGGCAAACAGATGCTCTGAGTTTTGAGGTTAAATTAACTTTAAGAGCAGCTCAACGGTGGAGGACAATAAGCTTTTTGCAGTGTTCTGCAGCAGATTTCAGGGCTGTCCTGCTCTGGAGAAGGGGCTGGGGCCAGTCTGGGGGGTTGTAGACCTGAAGGAGGCAGGGACCTGTAGGCTGAGGACAGCAAGGTAACTGGTCTCCATGTAGTAGGTTTAAGTGATGGCCCACAGTGGGATCCCTGCAGGGCATGTCACAAAGTACTGAGAGGGTGTAAGAAAGGTTGAGAGTTTGAGGGGGCCTGGGGACTGGACCAGGGAAGCTGGACTCAGTGCTCTCTACAGGGAAGTAAAGATCCCAAACACCAACCATGGATCTAACTCACAACACTTCAAATGGCTTTGTAGTCTCTGTTTTCTTATCTTCAATTTTCACCCTTTAGCAATAATTTTGATTGACCATTTTATGGATCTTTCTTTTCTTCCCTTCTACCTTCTGGACTACATCTTCTTTCATTTATTTGTACTTTCATGTCTGTAGCTTCCTTTCTACTCTTGTGTCTTATCTTTCTTCTCAAGCTTTTTACTTCCTTATTTTCCCTGACATGACACCTCTTTGCAGGACAAGGGACAGTTATGTGGTTCTGAGTCATGAAGGATGGTGGAGTGACCTTTGGGAGTGGGAGCTGGGCCACACTGGATTGATACCCAGCTGGGGCTGAGGTCTGAAGCATGTGGGTAATCTGGTGTATATGCAAACTGCTCTCATCAATTCTGGGAGCTCAATAGGGTCTCGGGGCTAAATGATATCATTAAACACACAGGGCAGCCAGAGCACTGAAAGAGACATTGGGTCACAGCAAGGGAGAGCTCGGAGTGAAAAAAGGGATCAGGTCATGCTGACATTAATATTATGAGCCAGAATGAGATTTGAGAAGTGGAATTGGAGGAGGAGGGAGGGAGAAGAAAGAGGAAAGAGATTAAAAGAAGAAACAGGCTGTGGTATGTGCACTGATCCATCGCCAACAGGACTACAAGCCATGTGTACTGAAGATTTGTACTAATAATAGTTTTTAGAAGTTTAAAAAAAGAACAAGTGGGGAAGCATTCCTAAAATTGCTAACTTCCCCAAGATTAATTTTAAATGGCTCATAGGGAAGGAGGCTGTGTGTGTGACCTGTCAGCCACAGTTTGAAGCACAGGGTCAGCATATAGGGTGTATCTTTCTCTTAGGGATGTTACATGGCTTTGAGGAATTTTAATATCTTTTATATTAAATGTTAATGTTTTTCATGTTAATTAAATTTGTTTTTAAGATTGAATTTAAAATTAGGTTAGCAACATCTAAGGAAATCTAAATCTGTTTTCCACAAAACAGTGTATTCATTTTTTTTTTTTTTTTGTCTTTTTTGAGACAGGGTCTCACTATACAGTTCAGGCTGGCCTTAAGCTTTGTAGCTCAGGCTGGTCTCGAACTCGCAACAATCCTCCTGCCTCAGCCTCCCGAGTGCTGGGATTACAGGCATGCGCCACCACGCCCGGCAAAACAGTGTATTCATAATGCAACAGTTTTATCCCGAGTATACATCTACTCAGATGCAGAATATATATTAAGTTTAAACTTAATTTAACCTAAAGCTTTTACATTCCAGTGAAATTTTCTATGTATCTACTATATGATGTTTATAGCATTTCATTTTTTATAGAAGACAAATTAAAAATCTGTGTATTAAGACCAGATTTCATATTACAGAAAATATATTCTCCAAGCACAAGGCTGGAATTGTTTATCTTTAGTGAAACTTTTAAAAAGAGAGATGACAGAAAATGTGGAGGAAGAGAAAGAACAGAGCTCTGTGGTAACCTGAGACCTGTGCACAATGTGTGAATGTTTGGGGAATCTTTGTTTCCATTTATCCACAGAGCTGGAGTTCCAGCTGAAATGCCACAAATTCTACTTCTTTGATGTCCATAAAGGCTGTCAGTTCAAAACACATAATTTTAATCAAAGGTAGGGAAATATTTTCTTGGGCTGCTTCTCAGAGACATATTAAAAATGAAAAGGTTAGATTTCTTCCAAAAATATGCTGGGCCACCTTGAGCCAGGAGAGAAGCACTGAAAATGGTCTTAAGCATGATCAAAACCCCCAGGAGCCATCCCATAGATGACCAGTTTTTCTTGAAAACCAAATGTGAACATGGATTTCTTATTTTGAAAGTTTCTGTAGTCGATAGTCACCTTTATCTGAAAGCCCATTTTAAGGTAAACATAGGGAGCACAGTGCCAAGGTGTGCTTTCCCAAGATGGTGAGTTTGCAAGACGCTGTGAAAACAATTTCTCTTTGAGCTTCCCTGTGTACCGGCAGCCCTGATGAGTCACAGCTGGCCGGCCTGCCTCTGGAGAGTGTCCATCATCCATGACAAGCAACCCAGACAGCACATGCCCGTCAGGGAAAGTCTGTTTCCAACGTAGCTTCTGAGTCAAGTCCTTTTGAATGGAAGTTAAGATTATTCCCATTTAGTATTTCACAGCTTACCAACGCTAATGGTGCAATCAAATTCACTTTCTTCACTTCTTCCCTGTCTTGGTTACTGTGAAAACACAATCAATTTAAAAGTGTTACAAAATGTTTGATAGTCAAACATAAACCTAAGGAGCTATGCTATTCAAGTATAATATTTTCAAGCATAAAACAGTGTGTATCCAGAATGTAACACCCATACCAGGCTGTTTCCAGGTAGGAGGGTTCTGTCCAAGGTACTAAGAGGACATACAGGTGGTGAGGACAGGCCCTGCCTTGCAGAGATCCTACAGGGAAAGCAGAAATGGCCAACACATTTCTTCTCTTTACAAAGCACAAAGCTAACAGTAACCCTGTTCCCGTGAAGGATGTGAGAGCTATGTATGCAATGCACCCATAATTCAACTCCTGATCTCCACTTCTGCCCATCCACAGTGGCAGCCTCTGCTCATCTCTCCACTGCCATGAAGGCCCACCGAGTTTGTCCTCAGCCAGCAGCCAGAGTTGGTATAGGGTGGTCAGTCAACCTCTGCTCTCAAACCTAGAATAGACCCTGTTTATCCCAAAGTAGGTGTCAAGTCCTCTTGAAAGCAGCTAAAGTGTTGCATGTTTTCTTTTTCCTTTCTTTCTCTTCACTTTTTTCTTCTTTCTTTGTACTAGGAATTGAACCCAGGGGCACTCTATCACTGAGATACATCCCCAACCTTTATTTTTTTTATCTTGAGAGAAGGTCTGACTAAGTTTGGGCGGTAGGATTTGAACTTGTGATCCTCTTGCCTCAGCCTCCCTCATTATCTTTCTGACCATATGTCTCACTTCCTTCCTGCTTCTCCACTCCAGTCACCCTGGCCTCTACAGCTGTGTGGACACCAAACATGTCCCATCTCACGGTCTTTGTGTGGTGGCCCTACCAGAAAGGCTCCCTCCTGTTCATCTCACTTCTGTCTAGTCTTTCTCAGATATTGCCTTCAGAAGAAGACCCAGGCTGGGCCTCGGCCTGTGGTGATAACTGTGCTAAGCTCTGGGTTCTAGCCCAGCACCATGTGGTATGGGGAGTGCTTAATACCTCCCAGCCACCCTGCTTTTAAAGACACAGCACCCTGACCTTGTGTTCCTCATTTCCTACAAGTATATTCATGTTTTTCCATATCACATTACCTTCTAAAGGAAGTTTCAGTTCACTTGGTTAGAATTAACTACTTACTACTTATTTATTTAGTCTATGCAATACTTGTCTCTCCACCCTACAATAATGTAGTGAAAGCAGAGGTTGTTTTGGTTTTGGTTTTTGTCTAGGGTAACTTTGCCCAAGTAGGTGACACATTTTACTCATATGACTCTCAAGTTATGTTGAATTCTCACTATGTGACTGCCGCATTCAAAAGAATGTGCCATCAGCTCTGGAGTGGAGCAGGCACACAGCCTGAACTTGATAGCTCACACTGTGCTTGGTAATAAAAGCAGGCTTAGTTTCCCTTGAAGGTATAATCCTTGGCATGCTTTTATAAAACTTAAATTCGGATTTAATTTCATCATCTCTATTCCTAACTCTCCGTGATTGTCTGTGGACCACTCTGCCCGCAGGGACTCTAACTTAAGTTCCTGAAGCCATCCTGGGTCCTGGGTTCTGTCACACCTCTTGGGGACACTCCTCTTCACCCTGACTTCAGCCAGGTGGATACATAAATAGCTACCTCTGCACAGATTAGCAGCAGTAGTTGCCAGCCCATAAATATCACATTTTTCTAATGGAAAAGCCTTCTGCTTTTCCAATTCTCCACGGCAATCTAAATTTTCATGGAGAACTTCCATGACACTTAGGATAGAACAGTGTCATTATCCAAATGAGCTCACAGAATACTATAACGTCTTGACACAAGCATCAGGCAGGTGCATTTTCAGTTAGCAGTCATGCTCCAGGCGGTGGTGGCCCAGAACAAACTACAAAGTAACAACAAGCCAGGGTCCACAGCGCTTACTGGCTGTGACCCTGCCTGAACTCCTGGAAGGGTACAGCCTTATTCCACTGAACCATCTCCCGAGCCCTTGAGCCATCTTCCTGGCTCTAATTTGGGGCTAAAGACCACCTTTATTCACTGTTCTCACTGTGGCAAGGAGACAGATTTCCACACCAGAGGAGAACCTCCTGCAGGAGCGCAGGCCAAGCTACATGTGGCTGTGGCTTGCCCATTTCTAGCTGGTGCTTCAGGATGGGAGCTGAGGCCTCAGCAGACACCACACTGGTTGGGGAGCGACCTCTTTGAAGGGGAAGAGGGGAGGAGAAGGGAGGAGAGAGGAAGAGAGGGGAGAAAGAAGGCGGGGAGGGAGCAAGGGAAGGAGGCGGGGTCCGCTCCTGCCAGAGACCATAATTTTCTCTTCAGGCTAGGAGCAGAGCAGAGGCCCGGCTACCACCGCGGGCGGTGACCGGGGGTCGACTTGACCTCTTGCACGAATCCAGGAGCCACCGCAGAGGCTCCTTCCCACCTGCCCTTCCCCGGGTCTCAGACCCACCTGCCGCTGTGCGGGTTACTGCCGCTGCGCGGGTTACTACCGCTGCGTGGGTTACTGTCGCTGCGCGAGGTCTTCGCAGCCTCCAGCTCCATCTCCGCCTGGGACTGACAGCGGCCCCAGTGTCCCTGCCAAGCGGCTCTGCAGTCTTTGTCCCACGGTCCCCGGCCCCGCTGTCGCTGTCTTTGATGATCTGACTCCGCTGTCCCTGGCCCTTCTGGCTCTCTGGTCTGTGCACAGCTCCGTCTGTCCCTGCACACCTCGTCCCCTTCGTGTCCGAGGTGAGTGGCCTCTGGAGCTCGGACTTTGCTCCTAGGCTTGGTCCCGCCCCTACGCAGCCCCAGAGATGCCTCCCCTGAAAATGACTATCACATTCTCTAGGTGGTCCTCGGTTTTCACCTTAACCCAGGTGAGGGACAGCATACCTGTCTGAGGCTTGGCAGTCACAGGAGAGCCCGGGGCCAAGAGAGTGGCCCAGGAGGGACAGGATGGCTGCCCATTTCCTTTAGTATTGGCTCAGAGACAGAGGGTCACAGGGGCTCTCTTAGTAAAAACCCAGGCTGTTACAGATGTGGACACCGATGCCCAGGGGTCAAGCCTTACCCGATGCTGCATCAGATAGCATCCTGGGCACCTGTGTGAGTACAGCTTTCTGGTCCCCCAACTGACTTAGCAGACTTCCCCAAAGGGATGGTCTCCTGTAGCCAGGGGCTGGTGCCATGGCTTTGAAATTGAGCTTCACATTTCACTGAGCCCCAATTTGCTCTCCACCGGCTCCTCTAGACCTAGATGTCTCATCTGTAATACAAGAATGCAATACAAGAATGTCTGCCCTGTGCTATGCGGTGATTGTGAGCAAAGACTGAGTTCACAACAGATGAATTAAGTAGAGGTAAAAGTGCCCAGTGCTGTACCTAAAGCATTCCTGGGTCTACAAATGCAGCTCCCTACCCCAAACCAGGCAGCAGAATGATGTGTGCTGCTCCTTGTGCTCACTATCTTAGGACACAAGGCTGGCCAGGATGCAGGTAGAGGGGAGATGTTTGCAGACAGATGCTGGAAGGACTCTTGCCTAAGCTGCTCACAAGCCTCCTAGACTTGGGCAGCTTATTTAGTTCTAGATTCAGCCTCTGACTCTTCAAATAGTGGTTTATTAGGATAGAAATAATGAGCATAAAGTGCTCCGCACACAGGAAGGCCCTAGCAATAAATGCTGGTCTGCAGGATGGGCAGGGAAGACCCTGACCAAGGAGCTGGCAGCTCCAGCACCTATCACAGGCAAATGGGCTGGCACTGCCTGGAGCCATACAATGTGGAAACTGACCCAAAATAGGCTGTTGGCTGTTCAGGAAGCAAGGCTCACTTGGGTTATATATTGGACACAGATTTACTTAATACTTCTGCTCAGAAGCATTTCCTTCCTTGTCCTGCCTGCCAGTCATAAGGCCTAGTCTGGGCTTCTCTGTTCCTGCGCGTTCAGGGAGCCCCATGCATGCATGGAAAATAAAATCCCCTTGCTTTTGCATGAAAAAAAAAAAAAAAATAAGGCCTAGTCTGTAGGTAGAACACCTTCCCTGCATACCCAGGGATGTGCAGGTGGTCTATTCAGGCAGAGACCCACAGAAGTGGAGTGAGTCTGAAAGAGGGTTCCACGGTAACAAGGACGTTCTAAAGCGCAAGAGACCTAAGGAAATGATAAGTGCTCTTTTATCTCTAGCAAAAGAAAGCTGGGAGTGGGTGAAAAGGAGATCTTTAAAGAAGGAGATTCTGAGCAAAGTAAACAACAGCAAGATGGAGCACGAGGGATGCTTTCTCCTCTGCTATGTGAAGTGCATCACTAAGCAGCTAGAGTTCTACCAGCTGAGTCATGAGGGTTTCTCTGGAGAAACAGTGCTACATGGCTGTGTTTGTGTGTCATCTCAAAACACACAGCCTTGGGGCCAGGGAGATAGCTCAATGGAATAGGCACTTGCCTGGCAAGTGCAAGGTCCTGAGTTTGAACTCTGGTACCACCAAAAAATAAAGAAAGAAAGAAAAATAAAGACACAGCCTCACACATCATAATTTCCAATGCTAAAATCCCAAATGTTCAGCCTCTGTAGTCTAAAATATCAAGACTACAGTGGTACCCTCATATACAAACTTAATTCTTTGATTCTGGTCACAAACCGAATTGGATGAGAACTGAATCAACTTCAGTGGTTAGGTTTAATGTTGACTTTATGGGGAAATTTGATTCAATATAACTATGGAAAAATAATTTTCTAAAACTTTAAAAGACATTTATACTTCTATACTTTTAGATGTTTTGACAAACATCTAAAAACTCTATAGGCCACTTATCACAATCAGATACAGTTATAAAATACTGTATTTCTTTTCTTTTTTCTTTCTTTATTTGATACATGGTCTCACTATGCAATTCAGACTTGTAGTGATCCAGCTGTGTCAGCCTCCCCAGAGCTGGGATTACAGGTGTGTGCCACCACTCCTAGTTTTGGGGATGGCATGGCTCACCCAGTGTTCCAGGGCTGGCATGGCATGTGGTACCAGGCATCAAACTTGTTCCTTGTGCTTGCCAGGCAGGTGCTTAGACTGCTGAGCTATCTCCCAGACTTCTTCTTCTTCTTCTTTTTTTTTTTTTTTTTGGTACCAGGAATTGAATTCAGGACCTGTGCACACCGGGCAGGTGCTGTTTAGTTGAGCTACATCCCTAACCCTGGCCTTTTCTTGAGATAGAGTCTCCCTCCCTAGCCCAAGCTGGCCTTGCACTCATGGCAACCCTTCTGCCTCAGCCTCCCAAGTGCTAGGGTTACAGGGATGCATCACCGTGCACAGTTACAATTATGATATATTTCTGTAGGCATATTCAGGCATGTTAATGATTGCATGTGTGTGAAGGCTATAAGCAGACAACAAGCAAATTATACAAATAAATCTAACTGTGGTTGATAATTGTGTATAGCTAGCTTCATCACTGTGTTACCTAAACTTTGATAACAGACAACCTAACCCTTGTGGAAAGATCAATCAGAAACCTTGACATCACCAAAATAGCCAAGAACTCAAGGAACTTTAGCTTTCACAAATGCAGATATGGAAATGGGACATCACTTCATTCACTGAGCACCTCATTGACTTTAGCAGTCTCAATTATTTTACATGCTCATTTTTAGTGCTTATACAGAGCTGACAATGTGATAATGAACTTTCTCAGAGCCAGATTCATGAAAAAAAGCAAAAAATTAACTATAGTTTCCTACACATTCAAACAATTTATACCTCAAGTACTTGAAATGATACTGCGAATTGCAAAAGATAATACTGACAATTTAAATTAGTGGAAAAAGTTCAAAAACAAAACCGGAATTCTAAAACAAAAAAGTTTTACTTGCAGAATTTCAAATGTTTTAATTTTTCAGCATTGTGATTTTTGGCATTTCAACCTTCAGGGTTATGGCCTTCAAGATCATGATCAGCACAAGTTTGTCTGTGTCACAGCGAATTCAGGGGCCTCTGTTATTTGATAACAGTGCAACAACCCCTACCTGGTAATTCCCTCCCGTAACTCATCCAGGCACCAACTGTAAGTGGAGCAATTGCTTTTTTAAGCCACTGTGACAAACTGTATGCCCCCGTTGCACCCAGGGAATAAGAAGTCTTCACTTTCTCTTTGTGGTAGGCTATTGAGACACTCGTGCATTTATGTAGGAAGCTGGAATAAGGTTTAATCTACTCTCTGTCTTTCCCCTTAGCACCTTTCATTTCCATTTACATTTTTGCTTTCCCTCAGATAAGCTGAATGAAACTTGAAATAGTTTCCTTAATTCATTGACCCTTCCCTCCCCTAGGTCATATTTCACATCTGATTCCTCAGACTTGTCTTTCTCACTGTCTTCACACCCTGCTGAATCATGGGGCTTCTCAGTGCATGGAGGAAGCCAGGTGTTCCCAAGGGCACCTCAGCTGGCCACCAACATCTGTCTGCTCATGCTGCCTCCCACTCATTGCTTTCAGTGGGCAGCTCTGGTTCCTGTTGGTGTCTGTGTTTTTGTACTGTGCACCCCTCCTGGCACTTAAGGAGCCATTGTTTGCCTTCTCCCTCTGTCATCATCTTCCTGTCCCTGCTAGGTCACTACCTTCGCATACATAATTATTTCTTCCTTGTTGAGAAAAAGATCTCGCTGTTTTTAGGGAAGGGTCTACAGGGTGTTCAGGATCTCACCACTAGATTGGGCTCATAGTGATTCACCTGTTTACAGCCTTCCAAGAACTGGGATTACAAGCATGCACCACCACACCCAGTCTCAATTGCCATCTCAGTGCACTTTGAGGGCAGGCGATCAAGTCCCTGGCCCCTGAGCCTGCTTGTTTTAATCCACCTGCTTGCTTTAATCCACTGAGCTATTTGGCAGGCCCAATATCTCTCTTTTTCCTGCCCCCATGCTGGTTTCTTTGCCATCACGTGACTCTCCTCTTTGAAGATAAAGTTTCTGAAAGAGTTATATCACGTTCTGTATCCCCAGGCTCCCTGTTTTCTCTTAAATTCAGTTAAATAGGAGCCTGACCTTTCACACCATTGAAACTCCTCTCCTTAGGTCACTGCTAATGTCCACATTGTGAAATCAAAAGGTCAGTTCTTTGTCCTTATTTCACTTGATAAAGCCAAGAATTTGATAAGCCCATCACTCCTTCTTCCTAAGTATGTTTCCTCCACTTGGATTCCAGGACAATGACATTCCGTGTTTTCGCAGGTGCTGTCTCTGTCCTTTCCTCTGATGCCTTCCTCTTTGTGCAGCCTCTGAGGTAACATTGCAGAGCTCTGTGCTTGCTCCAGGGACTTCCTTGTCTACCTATTCTCCCTCCTTCATCTCAGCCAGGCTTGCAGCTCTGAACTCCTCCTGTATCCCTCACAAATCCCTAATGTTTACACACAATTGTATCTTTGGCAATCCTATTTGAATGTCTAATAGATGTCTCAAAATTAATGTGCCCAACCTGAAGCCCTGGCCTCCCAAGTTGGCCCTCCAACTGGTATCTTCTCAGTTGCAGTGCCATGCTTTCGGGTGTCAGCAAATGGATGTGTCCCTCTCTTTCTTTTATACTCTACATTCAGTTCATCAAGAAATCCAACTGGCTTTCTTTCAAATTATGTCCAGAATTCGTCCAGTTCTATGCATTACTGGGATAGCTACTTAGCCATCTCTTGCCCACTGTCTGTGTCCCCTCTTGTTCATTCTCAGCTTTGTGAGTCAGATCAGGCCATTCCTCTTTCAGCCATGGCCCACAGTCTATGTCCTCTCCCTGAGCTCCACCTATCATCTTTAGTGCCTCTTGCCTCAGTCTACCCTGCCACACTGGGGTGGTCCTCACACCAGAGAGGCGAGTTCCACTTACTTTCCTGTCTGCCCTCTGACTTGGCTGTGGCTTCAGAAAAGGGATGGGCCATGTCCAGTTGCTGCAGTATGGCATGCACATAACAAGTGCTTCCCTTTCACCTTGTCATCTCTCCTTTTCCACACCTGGCTTGTTCAATAAGCAGAGCAGAAAGACTAGGGGAGAAACTGCATCTACAGGTGATCTCAGCCTCCTGGTCTGAGGAAGACATCTGTAGGATAGCTCAGCCTGGAGCTCGCAGGCATGCTAGCCACCTTCATCCACCCCACACATCAGTGTAGATTCTGACATGTGCAGAAACCAGTGGATTAAAAGGAAAGGGCTTGGGTTCTTTACCTTTCACTTCCCTTCTCTTTGTGTTCTTACAAATTGTCAATATCTGTTTACATTTTTTGACAAATACATATGGAAGAAGAGAAATATGGAGAGAAAAACATAAAGCAAAGTCACTCAAACTGTCACTTGAGGATAACATGGCTAGAGATAATGCTGCTTAGCACTCTTTCTCTCAGACAGCAATGGTGAACATATGACTATGAGGCTTCTGTAACGAAAAGGACACATAATGTTTCTGGCACTTTATGTTTCTTATTCCTTCCCTTCTCCCTTATTCCCCCTCAGTGCTCATTCAAAACATGATGTCATCATTCCCTTTAACCTTAATCTTGAAGTTCCAAGTTTAAGTTGCAAGTTCCAACAACAGAGAAACAACTCCAAGGACAGACAGAGGTGGAGAATGCATCCCTGAACAAAAGGAGGTGTGGTCTTACTTTGACTGAGGCAAGAGGCCAATAAGGCTAGTGGGTTATACGAGAGATTTAATACCTGCTAGGCTGAAAACTACAAAGGAATTTAGACCTAGAGAGCTTATTGAGAAGACATGGGAGATCAATCATTGAACTGATAGGGAATTATGGATTCTATTTGCAATAATTTGAATTGTTCTGTGTCAGTTGGGAATGCCAGCAAGAAAGCAATGGTGCATTCAAATTAGGCTACTGGAGTAGAATTTGATGAAAGACTATTTACAAAAGTATAGGGAAAAGATAAAATGTCATGGATAGGAAAATACCAGAGGGCCAGAAAAATTGGAGTCGGGACATTGCTTCCCCTAGGCCAGCATGTGGGAGGGTGGCAGCTCTTACTAGAAGCCATACAGAGCTTTGAGAAGTGACCCACCCACCTGTCTTTCACACCCTCAGAGAAATCTACCTCCAAGGACAGAGAACAGCATGGAAAGGAGGGTGGAGACAGGTGAGAGAGGCCAAGGGAAGGTGTAAGCACACGTCTCCACGTGCAGGAGTCTGGCAGGTGCAACATATATCTTACCCTGACTAGCTGTCTGTTCTTGACTGCTGTGCCGAGAGGTTATGTTAAGCACAGTGAAGATGTGAAGACAGTTCCCCCAGATGTAGAACATGGCTATGAGCAGAATGGAAAAAATTAGCAAATAATTGAAATATTATATATAACAGAGCATAAAACTGTGCACAGAGCATATCAGAATTCAATGTAAAAAAATTTCATAGCCAACTCAAGATACCCTTTCTAATATAGGTACAAATTTCAGAATTTAAAATGTATTTAATTGCCGGGCGTGGTGGTGCAGGCCTGTAATCCCAGCACTTGGGAGGCTGAGGCAGGAGGATTGTTGTGAGTTCGAGACCAGCCTGAGCTACAAAGTGAGCTTAAAGCCAGCCTGAACTGCATAGCGAGACCCTGTCTCAAAAAGACAAAAAAAAAAAAAAAAAAAAAAAAAGTATTTAATTTAATTAAATATTTATACACACTGATGAATATCAAATAACCTTTAATAATAAATATAGTTGCTAAAATTGTTCTCAGAATTAAATATACACAACAGTTAATGGGTGTTAATTTCGTAAAACATCTTTATTTCATTTTTAGCTACTGATTCTTTTATTTCTTATTATTATTGTGGATTTTATTTTTTATTCTCTGATTCTTTTAGAAAACTCTTTTTAGTATTCTTTTTTCATAATTTTATCGAGAAACAAATAGCAATGAGACATTTTCAAATCAAATTAGTAGGACAGTTTCAATAATTAATACATTGCATATTGTTTTCTTAGTGGTTAATTGTTGTACAAGATGCAGATATGATATTCTGTTTACAAACACTATTAGAACAGATCCCTCTATACACTGAATTAAGAGAATGTAACTGTATATCTATGTTTTTTTCTTGTTTGTTTGTTTGTTTGTTTGGGTTTTTTTTGGCTTTTTGAGACAAGGTCTCACTATGCAGTTCAGGCTGGCCTTAAACTTACTTTGTAGCTCAGACTGGTCTCGAACTCACAACAATCCTCCTGCCTCAGCCTCCCAAGTGCTGGGATTACAGGGATGTACCACCACGCCCGGCTGTATGTCTATCTTAACTATTTTGAATATACAGATACAAAATGGTCATTGATTTGTAGCTCCTTTTTAGTTTCTTTTTAGTATTCTTGTAGAAGAAATATTTCAAATTTCCCTTTCATTTCAATGCAGCTTTTCATTTTCACATTTCTATCACCAGACTGTCTTTCTGCATGTTTTGGAACGGGGCTTTCTAGTCCCAAATATTTTAGTCTAACAAGGTTGAATATTGTGACTACAGGGATCTTTAAAAAAAAAAAAAAATCAGGTAGTATCATCTGTAGCTTGGATGAAACTGGTACCTTCTCCAGCAGCATGGAAAAGTCCACAGCCGCATCCTGCCTGAGTCATCTGAGTAAACTAAACGAGCGGAGCGGCAAGGTCAGTGTCCACGGAAAGGCAGCCGAAAAGGGACAATGAACTCTCCCGGAAGTCAGAGTTGTTAGATCTGAATAAGAATCCTTAGCTGAAACTGACTTAAATTCACAAGTAAAGCAGATTTAGGACCCTGATAATATTACTTAGCTTTCTCTTTCTCCCTCTTGATCTCAAACCAACCGTTCGGCTTTTATTCCCGCCCCATCACACACACACACTCAGCCCCAGGTGGCGGAGCCTCTCTTACGCCACCTGCAGGCTCAGGAGGGGCAAGGCCGCTTCGGGCAGGGCTTCTTACCCTGCAGGGCACTTGTACCAGGGTGATACTTTCTTCTTCCAAGGGGAAATGAAAAAGGACAAGGAGATTTTGTAAAACGGCATTTACCTACGATAACTTTTAATATGAAATGAGCTTTCTCATAGTCTCACCGCACAGGTACGCTGCAGGAGCGTGTGCGCTCCAAAGCAAGGCGCCTCACTCATTGAAGATGAATCACAGCAGGCACAAACATAGCAAACCGTCTTCTGGCGCAGGAGACCGGCTGGGCTCAAGGCTACCTGACCCAGTTCCGTGCCTGTGACTACCACACGCCCTTCCTACACTCAGCACCCAAACTGCCATCCTAAACCAGTTCCAGTACCACCCCGCAGAAGGTTGCAGTGGTTCCTCAGATCCACATGCTTCCTTCTCTGCCCACGCAACAAGCATGTATTCTGTTCTCCAGGAAGCATTTTGTTTTGTGTTGCACTGCTTGGTAGATTTCACTTCATAGAGCAGTATTAGGTATACAGAAAATTTGAGCGAGAAGTAGAGAGATTTCCTATGCGGTCTCAACTTCTGCACCATAACCAGAGCTCCCTACTAGAGAGGCATACTTACTACAAGTGATGAATCCAAATGGTGACATTACTACCCCACAAAGTCCCTACTGTACACTACATTCCCATTAGGCTTCATTCTTGGTATTGTAATCCCGCGGGTTGGGAGCAACAGGGCTGATGTATATTCACTATTAGAGTTCCTTCCAGAATAGTTTCACTCTGAATTTGGCTATTCATCTCCTCCAGTCTCTGGCAGTTCTGATCATTTTACTCTCTGTAGTTCTGCCTTTTACAGCAAGCTTTCTTATACCCCAGACCACTCCCAGAACTGCTCTCTGGGTACTTGGTCCCTTACTTCCCCTAGTTTTGTATCAGAACACCAATAGCATTACTGCTTTATGCACCATAAGCTGTGAGCTTCTTGTCTTTGTGCTTTCAATAACTAGACCAGAAGACATTCAAAATACTCAATGAAGAAGCACAGTTTTCATGCAAAAGAATCAATGGCTTTGAACAGCAAACAAAATACGGAATGAAACTAATAGCACTTTTTCTGGCTTATGTTCTGTGCATTGAACATTGTCATACTTTATTATACTACTTAGTGCCGAAAGAGTTCAGTGGTGCAGCTGTTCATTAGTGAAGAAACAGACTGAGGAAAAAGACTGAGAAAGCAATTGATTTGTCTAAGGAACTGTGCATGTTAACAGCCTGGCAGCCAAACAGAAAGCTCTGGCTAAAGAGCCTTGGTGTTTCTCTGTACACAAAGTAACAGTCAATGAGAGAGAAAACATTTAAATTTAGCAGCCCACAGAGAAAGTGAAAACAGAGGTTTCAACTTATGACCAAAATGGCTCTTTTGAAACAATATAGGTAAAAACATTTCAGCATGTGCCTTTATCTTTTGCACACATCTGCAGAATTTCTGCTTCCCTCTTTAGTATTCTTACTTCTCCAGATTCCAAAATAGAGATCTTTCATCCTAATGTTAAAATTTCCAAGGAGAAAAAGATACTGTTGCAGAAAGTGTTCCAAGAAAGTCTCCTGTTTAATCTTTTCTCCTAAAAGCAAGAAATCTTTTGTTTTAATTCACCAAACATTTTCACCTTTCAATCTGCTTGCAACCCCTTTCGATGTGCCAGTCACTGGCTAAGTGTTGGGCCATCACGTCCCAGCTGTTGAAGGAGACCTTGCACTCTAGATGGATTTTGTTGAAGAACAAAAATACATGGTTTTTACGACCTCTTTGAGTTGTTAGATTGATAGGTTCTGCTGAGTGGGTCTTGTCCCTGGAAGTTGCAGGCAGATGCAGATTAGAGCTGCAGTTCCCTGAAGCCCTGGCTGGCCAGTTCACGTGGCTGGCATTGATGCTGGAAGTGGACTAAGGGCTCAGTAGCACAGAGTCACATGACTACCCCATGTGACTTGGATTTTTTCAGACTAAGGACTGTTGGGGGAAGGGTTGGGTTTATCACAGTTTAGGATCTGGTCCTCAGGTTGAAATATCTCAACCTCCATGTTGCCAGGCAGAGTTCCCAGAGGCAAGCAATCATCCTGATCACCTCTCCATGGCATCCTATGCAAGCTTTGCCCACGTGCCCTTCTGAACAGCAGATGCACCCAAGGGAGGCTGTCTCCCACCTGGAACATATTATGTCCTCGCCCACTTCAGACTTCAGTGCTGGTTAGCAAGCATAGCAAAAATTTAAACTTTGACCTTGGTTTTATTTCTTTTTTAATTTTTATTTTCAAATAATCATAGACTCATGGGAAGTCATAAAAATCTTACACAGAATTTTGTGTACCTGTCATTCCTTTTTTCAAGGACACAACATTCAACACTCATAACTTAAAAGAGGAAATGTTTCTTTTCTCTCATAATTTTACAGATCTGTAGTTCTTGGTCAGTGAGCTCCAAATGGCAAAGAAGGTGGTTGTGGGGCCAGCCACAGAGGAGATATGTCATGCTGTGTCCTGGTGGCCTGAAAGCAGAGAGAGGATCAAGGAGCCAGGGAGGGAGATGTGCCCTTGCATAGCACACATCCATACACACAGATCCACAATTTTTAAAAATATCACAGAAGCCATTCAATGAGGATTTCCCTTTATCCTGTGTGGTGAGTGGGGCTGGTCTTGGTCAGGGCAGTGATGGACTCTTCTCCCTACTTTTGTGTAACATCGTATGGCTCTAACTAAGAATCTTACTAACGCACCTTATGTTCACAAAGGACTTTTAGATGTTAATTTGTGATCAAACAAAACTGACCCAGAGGAAGATATCACACTGGACCAATATTTGGTAAAAGACAAGGACACCTACAAAGCTCTATTATATGCCAGAAACTCGGCCAAATACAGCAATAGAAAGGCAGACTTCTTAAAATATGTGTGAACTAGAAGCAGGAAAACTTTGAAACCAAGAAGAGAGTAACAAAAATAGATTATGAAAAACGAAGCATACGCATGCGCACACACACACACACACACACACACACTACTAAAACCAGCGGATGAATGGCTGCTTTGTAAGGCAGGAAACTGAAGCACATTTTGGCCTTAATTCAGAGGCTGATTCTCATGAAATCAGAATAAAAGAAATAAAAGAGCCATCCTTGTTTAGAATGGGGTATAACTGGAAAACTTTTGGGGTTGATTGAAGGTAATGAAGAAGTATGGGCTACAGAAGGATTGCACACAAGGCTGTCTTTGTTTCATCCACATCCTGAGGGCCACATATCAAGCAACTGTGCTGGTGACACTCCAGGCCATAGCAACACGTTCCCTTGCTGTTGAGGGAGCTTCTCACAGTGTCACCATGCCTTCCCAGCTCACTGTCATCATCCCACACCTCTCAAGGTATCCATTCCTGTCTGTCATCAGCCCAGCTCTGAGCCCCAGCACCTTCTGTCCTTTTAAACGAAAGCATCTAGTTTAGCTTCCCTGGTTTGAGGTTGGTGAATTGTTGCAAACTTGGTGGCTTAAAACAACAGAAAGCTCAGGAGTGGTGGTATAGGCCTGTAATCCCATCACTGAGGACGCTGAGGCAGGAAGATTAATCACCATGATCTGAGGCCAGGCTGGGCCACATTCTGAGTTCAGGGACAGCCTGACCTACGTGGTGTGAGCACATCTCAAAAAAAAGACAAAAAAAACAAAACAGAAAATTACCTCTCAGAGTCCCTAAATTCAACATGAAGCAGGACAATCCTTCCCTATGACCTGCGAGCAGCAATGCACTGTCTCCTGCTCTGGACACCCCAGCAGTCCTCAACTCTTCACCACCTCAGCCTACTCTCTGTTATGTCTCCTCCCCCTCAGTTATGTCTCTTCCTCTCCTGGCTCACTTTTGTGGGGACATTGGTCCTTAGATTGGGGGCCCTTAATTATACCTGCAAAGACCTGTGTTCCACGAAGGATCATACCTGGAGGTTCCAGGGATAAGGGTACGAGTGCATCTTTTCTGGAGAAGTCATTGTTCAACCCCACTAGCAGGCTTTTCCTAATTAATCCTTTGCCACCAGTATTTTTGTCACATTGTGTCCCTACTCAAAAATCATCAGATCTGGACTCTTCTGCCTGGCAATTGTCTCTTTTTTTTTTTTTTTTTTTTTTTGGTCTTTTTGGTCTTTTTGAGACAGGGTCTCACTATGCAGTTGAGGCTGGCCTTAAGCTCACTTTGTAGCTCAGGCTGGTCTCGAACTCACATCAATCCTCCTGCCTTAGCCTCCCGAGTGCTGGGATTACAGGCCTGCGCCACCACGCCCGGCTTGGCAATTGTCTCTTGACTCCAGAAGATACCGAGATAAGAACAGCATCCTGGTCCTGCCAGTGTTTATGACAGCTGGGGAGACAAAGGCACTCAAAGGACCGACTGGAAAATGCTAGCACATTCCCTTCCACCAGCCTGGGCTCAGGGCCACACCGACTTTCATTGCCAGGTTTTGGCTGTTGTCATGACATTCCACAATTTGGTAATTATATAGTCTTAAAGTTCCAATACTGTATTAGTCTTGTGTGTCTCCAAGGAAAAATGTTTCTTAGGGTGAGGATTCCACTAGAGTAACTATAAGAATGCTAAAGATAATAGTGTCTGTATGTTTGGGTGAGGCTTTGCTTATTCTAAAGTGATTTAATGAATTTGAATTCCCTGATTCACTGTGATAACTGACCCTGTCAGGAAGATGTGGAAAAAATAAATGGTATAAAGAAGAGGCTTTTAAAACTGAGGAAGGCACTGGCCTGGGGTTGTGGTTGGGTAGTAGAAGCAGGAGGCCCTGTGGGTACCACCTTCCTGAGATTCCATCCACAGCCAAGCAGGAGCTCAAGCAAAGCATGCTTCAGACAGCTCCAAGGACTGGAACCTACAGGAATACCTCTTCTGAAAGCTACTCTAGAGAGTGACCACTGTTTCACAGCCCTCTAAGCACTCTATTTTAAACTAAGACACATGTAAGGAAAATCCTAGCATAAATGTACAAACAGTTAAAAGTTCATAGTTTTGAGAAATGAAACCAAGAATACAATGTGATGCTTTCATCAAATTTATCACATTGTCCTAGAATCAGCTATTTTTGAGGGTGTATTTGGCCTCATGGATCTGGCTGCTCTGGATCCACCTTTATCATTGTATCTAACTCTATCATTTCCCAAATGCTCTAATTAATGGTTGTACTATCTGAGCTAGCTCTGCACCTATGATATACAGTCAGATGACTAACTAGCTGGTGGTCAACACACAGCTGGATTGAACTAGGGTGATACTGAGTATGGAAGGCCCACCTGAGGATTGTTGCCAGCCGCATAGCAGAACTGGAGAAACCATTGAGAGGCTATTAGGGATGCTGTTTGGAGAAGCTGTTGGAGCTGTTGGAAGGTGCTGCTTCACTTGGGCTATTCTGCTAGAGGACCCTGTCATGCTGGCTTTCCTGATGAACTTGGCTGCTTTGTTGTGGGAGGAGCTCAGGAATTCACTGTTGTCAATTATTGTCACTGAGAATGGCTATGGTCTACTTTGGGAGAGCTCTGGTCCTCATTTTGAGCATTGCTTCCTGGCTCTGGGGCAGATGATGGTGCACTGTTCAGCCTTGTGGAGTAGCTTGTTACATTGTCTTTCCTGATGGGAACTTAGCTTTCCTCATCATTGGAGGAGCTCAGGAATTCACTGTTCTTGAGGATGGCTGTGGTACTTCTGGTGGGAGCTGTGATTCTTATCTGGATCATTGCTTCCTGGCTACATTTCAGATTCCTCAACCTACTAGCAGATCCTTCATCTTGATGGCTAGCTTGTACTTGCTAGGAAAGCACTTCAGCTACTGAGCTATATCCTTGGTCCCTTCCAGCACCATTTTTTAAAAAAGTCTATCTATCTATCTATCTATCTATCTATCTATCTATCTATCTATCTATCTATCTATCTCTATCTATCTATCATCATTTATTTAGTATGGGTTCTCACTACACAGCTCAGACTCATAGTAATCCTCCTGTCTCAACCTCACTAGTGCTGGGATAACCGGTATGTGCCACCATACCTGGTTTTTGCCACCAGATCAGCTCACAGCTGTGGGACTAGAGATCAAACCTGGGTCCTTGTGCTTGCCCTCTAGCACCATTTATTGAAGAGGCTGTCTCTCTTCCAGTGAACATGTTCGGCCCCTTTTTCAAAGGTACGGTGGCTGACTATGTTTGTAATTGTGTTTTGCATCTTCTAATCCATAGATCCTCAAGTCTGGTTTTTGCCAGTACCTGCTGATTTTATCAGCATTGTAGTACAGCTTTGTAGTATAACTTTGTAGCTTTGTAGTACAACTTCAAGTCTGGAATTGTGATGTCTCCTGCCTTTTCTTTGTTGCCCACAATTGTTTTTGCATTCTAAGTCACTTCTGGTTCTCGTGAATGGTAGGAATGTTTTCTGTAGATCTATGAAGCATGCTAATGTTATTTTAATTGGGATCACATTGAATCTATATAACAATTTTGGGAGTATGGCCATTTTCACAATGTTGGTTCTTCCTATCCATGAGTAAGGAATATCTTTCCATTTTCTCAACTCCTCTTTGATCACTTTTTTAGGGTATTGTAATTTTCACCATATACATCTTTTACTTCCTTGTGAGACTGATTACTAAGTATTTCATTTTTTGGATGCTATTGTGAAAGGCATGGTCTTCCTAATTTCTCTCTTGGTGTGTTTGTTGTTTGTGTACAGAAATGCTATTGATTTTTGGCTGTTGACTTTGTATACTGGTAGGCTACTAAATTTGGTTATTAAATCTACAAGTCTTTTCATGGAATTTTTGAAGTTTTCTATGTGGAGTATTATGTCATCTGCAAATGATAATTTCACCTCTTCCTTTGTAGTCATTCCTTTTGTCTCCCTTGTCTAATTGTTCTGACTAATGTTTCCAGAACTATATTGAATAGTAGTGGTGACAATGTACCTCTTGTCTTGTTCCTGATTTCAAAATGAAGGCTTTCAGTTTTTGTTCATTTAGTATGATGTTGGCTGTTGGTTTACCATAGATAACTTTTATCAGGTTGAGGTAAAGACTATCTAGTCTTATTTTCTGTAGTTTTTTTTTTTTTTAAATCATGAGTGAGCATTGGACTTTGTCAAAAGCTTTTCCTGTATCTATTGAGATGATAATGTGATTTTTGTCTTTAGCTCTGTAGACATGGCATATTAAGTTTATAAATTTGCATATATTGAACCATCCCTGCATTCTTGGCATGAATTCCACTTAGTTTTGGTGTATAATCTTGATGATCCACTGCATTCTGTATTTTATTGCAAATTTTTGCATCTATGTTCATTAGGGAAATTGGCTTGCAGTTCTCTTTTCTGGATGGATCTTCTTCTGTTTTTGGTATCAAGGTAATACTTGTCTCCAGGAATGAGTTTGGGAGAATTGTTTCTTCTTCAATTTCATGTTTGAGAAGAGTTGACATTAAATCTTCTCTAAATTTCATGTATAATTCAGCTGTGAATCTCTCCAGACCTGAGCTTTTCTTTGTTGGTAAGGTTTTAATTACATTTTCAATTTTATTGAATGATACTGTGTTATTCAGAATCTTTACATCTTCTTGATTCAGCTTTGTTAATTCATATGTATCTAAGAACCTGTCCATGATTCCTAGGAAGGTACAAATTACCAAAACTGAATCAAGAAGATATAACAACTCTCAATAACCCAACAACAGCAAATAAAATACAAAATGTTACTAAAAAAACCTATCGGAAAACAAACAAACAAACAAACAAACAAAAAAAAAAAAAAAAAAAAAAAAAAAAAAAAAAAAAAAAAAAAAAAAAAAAAAAAAAAAAAAAAAAAAAAAAAAAAAAAAAAAAAACTATTGACAAAGAAAAGTCCAGGTCCTGATGGAGTCACAGCTGAATTATACAAGAAATTTACAGAAGATATAATCCCTATACTCCTCAAAATCTTCAATGAAATTGAAAAGGAAGCAATCTTCCCAAAATTGTCCCTGGAGGCAAATATTATACTGATACCAAAACCAGGGAAAGACACAAGTAAAAAAAGAATTACAGACCAATCTTCCTCATGAACATAGATGCAAAAATCATCAATAAAATCCTAGCAAATAAAATACAGCAAATCATCAAGAAGATTATACACCATGACCAGGTAGGATTCATCCCAGGGATGCAAGGATGGTTCAATATATGCAAATCTAAAATGTAATACAGCATATCAATAGAGCCAAATCTAAAAACCACATGATCATCTCAATTGATGCTGAGAAGGGTTTTGACAAAGTCCAAAACTCATTCATGTTCAAATTCCTACAGAAAATTGGAATACATGGCCTCTACTTCAATCTGATAAAAGCTATCTATGAGAACCCAACAGCTAGTATAATTCTAAATGGGGAAAAACTGAAATTTTTTATTCTCATATCTGGTACAAGACAAGGATGTCCTCTATCACCCCTCTTATTCAAATTAGTTCTGGAAACATTAGTTAGAGCCATTAGACAAGAGAGAGAACTGAAAGAATAATAATAGGTAAACAAGAAGTCAAATTATTATTTGCAGATAACATGATACTTTATTTGGAAGACCCAAAAAACTCAACCAAGAAGCTACTAGAATTGATACACAAATTCAATAGCATAGCAGGATACAAACTCAATACCCAAAAGTCAGTAGCATTCCTCTACACAGATAGCAAACACACTGAGAAGAAAATTAGAGAAACAATGCCTTTTACAATAACACCATGGAAAATGAAATATTTGGAATTAATCTAACTAAAGAAGTCAAAGATCTTTTCAAGGAAAATTAAAGTACTCTGAAAGAAGAAATCATAGAGGATTTCAGAAAATGGAAAGATATTCCCTGTTCCTTGATAGGAAGAACCAAAATTGTGAACATAGCCATACACCCAAAATTGCTGTACAGGTTTAATGCAAACTCAATCAAACTATCCACAAAATACCTCCCAGACCTAGGAAAATCATTCCTAAAATTTATTTGGAACCAGAAAAGACCTAGAATAGCAAAGGCAATGCTGGCCAACAAAGACAAGGTAGGAGGCATTACAATCCCTGACTTGAAATTATACTACAAAGCTACTGTGATAAAATCAGCATGGTACTGGCTACAAAATAGACTTGAGGATCAATGGAATAGGTTAGAAGATGCAGAAGCCTCTATGAACACAGTCAGCCACCTGATCTTTGACAAAAGGGCCAAATATGCTTACTGGAAAAAAAGATAGCATCTTTAACAAATGGTGCTGGAAAAAACTGGCTCTCTACATGCCAAAAACTAAAACTTGACCCAGGTCTATCACCATGCACTAAGCTAAAGTCAAAATGGATTAAAGCTCTAAACATTAAAACAGAAACACTCAATGTCTTGGAAGAGAATGTAGGAGCAACTCTTGAAGACACAGGGGCAGGCAAAGAGTTCATGAACAAAAATCAAATCACACTGGTAATGCTTGAAAGAATTAATAACTGGGACCTCCTCTTGTTGAGAAGTCTTTGCATGTCAAAAGAAATTACCAATAAAGTGAAAAGACAACCCACAAATTTGGAAAAAAAATTGACAAATAAACACTCAGACAAAGGTCTGCTCTCTAGAATATATAAGGAACTAAAGAACATTAATGCCCAAAAATTTAAAGACCCAATCCAGAAATGGGCATCTGAGATGAACACACACTTCTCAGAGGATGAAATTAAAGAAACAAATAAATTATGAAAAAATGCTCCACATTGCTATCCATCAGTGAAATGCAAATTAAAACAACACTGAGATACCATCTCACCCCAGAAAGAATGGCTATCATAAACAAATCAACTAATAAGAAACGACCGCAGATACTCTGAAGAAAATGGTTGCAGCAAAGCATGTGATAGCGCATAACAAAACTAATGTCAAAAGTGTTAAGCGAAATGGTGATGAGCCAGAATCTTAGCAAAATTTCCATAGGCCAATTAAGTTGAGGAAAAAGGTTGGTAAAGAAGCCTAAAAAAAACCTATCAAAGGACTCAAAGTTGTAATTCTGGGGGTAAGACTGTGAAAAACCAAGCTCATTCTGTATTCAAAAAAAAAAAAAAAATCACAGGATGAAAATTCAGTGCAAACACTCAAACCTTTAATTCATTCTTTGAGTGATAAGCTTCTTCATGGTCATCCTAGTCCTGGACAGATAGGTCCCTTGTTACATTCCAGCCACAAACTGTGCATAAGCCTCAGCAGCAGGCACCACAGTGATGGTCACCAGTCATGGGGAAGAAGAGCCTGAACACTCTGTCCTGGAGCCCTGGAAAGAACAGGATAAGGTGAAACTAAAAAGACCCAAGAAGAACCTGCAGCCTCATCAGAGAAGAAGTAGCAGAAGTTTTTCTTTGGATGAGCCCTAGTTGTTCATTCCAGACAACATAGCTACTGTAAAAAGAGAAGGTTCAGACCATAGCTCCTTATTTGAGAGCAAATCCATGTGGGCTCCCAGCAAGCAGTGTGAGTTTTGCAAAAATCCACAAGGCAACAGGTGTGTGTGCATGCATATGATTGATATGTACACTGAAGAGAAATTGTATCTTTGGAGAGTGGGATTGGTCTGAGACCTTTTTTGTAGAACGAAATGATTTACTATGCAAAGACTTGCAAAATCTTCATCAATCCTGGATAACAATAGAAAAATGGAGCTTCTGGCATTCATAACTTTGTCATCCTGTTACGTTTTAAAAGCGTAGTCTGATCAAAGCTGATAAATGTGGAAATGATTTGTCATTGTGATCAGATAGTGTAATTTAATTGCATTTAAATACAGAATCAAAACATTTTGCAAATTTTGAAAATTGTTATGCTGTCTTAAAGACTGAATTTTAATTGGCTTGAGAAGAATTAGTAATAAAATGTAAAGGTGATAATGGAAATTCTATTTTTCACTTGAAGGTCTTTTTTCATTTTAAAAGATGTACATTAAAGACAATACTGTCATTTCAAAACTATCAAATTTGACCTTGTAATAAAATTTGATAACTAAAATAGAAAAAAAAGAAATGTTGGAAAAGCTGTGTGGAAAAAAGAAACCCTTCTCCACTGCTGGTAGGAATGTAGACTGGTACAACCATTATGGAAATCAGTGTGGAGACTCCTTTAAAAACTAGGACTGGAAATCCCATTCAAACCAGCTATCCCCCTACTAGGAATTTTCCCAGAGGAACTGAAAATGTCATATCATAGTGACATATATGTACCCATGTTTATAGTAGCACAACTTGTGATAGCCAAATTTTGGAAACAACCAAGATGCCTGTCACCTGAAGAATGGGTGGAAAAAAAAAGAATGGACGTGGTATTTTCATACAATGGAGTATTATTCAGTTATAAAGAATGATACACTCAAAGCCTTCATATATAAGAGGATGCCACTTGAAGATATAGTCATAGTGAAATAAACCAGACACACATGTGTAAATATTGTGTAGTCTTTCTAGTGTAAGAACTCAAAAGAAGAAATACAAATAGAAAGTTATAACACAATTAAAAGGAAAGCAAGAACTTGAGGGTTAGACAACGAAAAGACGGTAAGGAGAAAAGCTAGGAAACATGACAAGGGCAAAGCCATACATTTATATGTACAAGATGGGCAAGGCAATGATCCTGAGAATCTTCAGCAGGTTTTCGAAACTAGGAGTTAATTGGTAGGTTTCTCACACTGGCTAACGATGTATGTTGATGCCTGTGAACTGAGCGACTGCACTGAAGATAGCAGTGTGTAATAGCGGGGGTCATGCTTGGAATGCTTGTCCTACCAGTCTTCTAAATATGTACTGCTCTTCATGGCACACCAATTGTGGTCAGATTGTATCTCAAGTAAGTATTTTTTTAAAGGGTAATAAATTTAAAAAAGAGAGACAAGAAATAAAAAATGTCACAGGACTACCCTGCTATAATGCTGTATATATGGTCAGATTTCTAAATTATTGTGTAAGAATATGTAACTGTTCATTCATATTTTTTAGTATTTTTTATTTTTTAAATTCTTTTTCCATATTCAGTAGAGACTTAATTTAACATATCAGTACTTGATGTAAAATACATGTTCCATCTTATGCCTAAGATGTTTGATATTCAGAAAGATAGTGAAGTTAAACCCACCTGCATATGTTATAGGGCAATGATAAGTTTCTCTTCTGGAAACTTAATTAAGAGAAAGTAGCTATATATCTATCTATCATAACTATTTTGTATATGCAGATACAAAAAAATCCTTCATTTATATCAATTTTTTTTCTTTAGTTTTGTCAGGGATGAGTATTTAGGTTAACAACCTAAATTTACAGACCAAAAATTAGAGAAAAAGAAGGGCTGAAAGGACAGCCAACATTTTGGTCTAGCCTTTCAAGGTCAGAGAGGACTCAGGACATAGAAGAACTTGTACTGTAACATCATGTAACTCAGTTGTGTTCCTAATTTTCTGATCAAGGAGATTATGGGGCCACAGAGGAATGTGTTCGATGATGTAGAGTGTTCCTAAAGAGAGTCATATGGAGAGAAAATATTCTCTCTCAGGCTTTCACGGAAAGCAAATTGGTCAAGCAATGGCCATGACTCATCTACAAGGCTGACACTGACAAAGGATCTACAGTGTGGTACAGGGTTTCAGGATAAATCCTGAGGGGACTTGACTTACCTTGTCAGATACAAAAGTTACATTTCTTGTTATATAGTTCTTGCTTTATGTTGGTCTTAACCATCCAGGAGAAAAGTATAAAAATGAGGTATGAAAAGTGAAGCCATGTTAATATGTTGAGCTGTGGAAGGTTCAAGTCATCAGATTCACCATTGCCAGTCCTGTGGATAATCCACTACTATTTTGGACTACTGGACTATATTGGAATATTTCACTGAATTCATGCACCTACAATATTTGGATGGCAATAGAATACTCATCCCTGACAAAACTAAAGAAAAAAATTTGATATAAATGAAGGATTTTTTTGTATCTGCATATACAAAATAGTTATGATAGATAGATATATAGCTACTTTCTCTTAATTCAATAAGGAGAAAGATTTGTACTAATAGTATTTGGTCATGATATCATGTCTGCATCCTGTGCTATGAATAACCACTATGAGGACAACAATATGCAATGTATTAATCATTGTAACTCTCCTACCAACTTGTTTTGAAGCTGTCCCATTGCAATTTTTTCTCAATAAAATTAATAATAGAAAAAAGAACCTGTCCATTTCTTCCAGACTTTGATTCTTGTAAGACTAAAGATTTTAGAAGTAGGTATTGATGATCTTCTAAATTAGTATAGAGTCTGTAGTGAGTTCACCTTTTTCATTTCTTATTACATGAATTTGAATTTTTTTCTTTCCTTTTGTTGATAAGGTTGCTAGGGGTTTATCAAGAACCAATTCTTCAACTAATTAATCATATGTATTGTTTTCTTCATCTCTAATGCATTTATTTCTGCTCTGATCTTTGTAATTTCTTGCTTTTTTTGGGTTTTTCACTTGAATTGCTCTTCTTTTTCTGGGAATTTGAAGTGCAGTATAAAATTGTTCATTTGGCAAAGGACCATTTTGTATCTGTATATATAAAATAGGATAATATACAGCTACTTTTTCTTAATTCAGTGAGAAGATTTGTACTAATAGTGATTAGACAGGATATCATGTCTGCATCTTGTACTGTGAATAACCACTGTGAAGACAACAATATGCAATGTATTAATTATTGAAACTGTCCTACTAATTGATTTTGAAACCGTCTCATTGCTATTTGTTTCTCCATAAAATTAATTTTAAAACACAAAGCCCTTCCGCTGAAAAAAATTATTTATTTGGTCTCATTCTATCTTCCTCATGTGAGAATTTATTGCTGTAAATTTTACTCTTTAGAGAGTTCATACCCACATGTTCTGTTATGTTTTATCTGAATTTTTGTTAGATTTTTAAATATTATTTAATTTCATCTGTGACCCATTTTTTGTTTAGGGGGTATTATTTAGTTTTCATGTGGTTATGGACTCTTTGCCATTTCTTTTTTCAGTAATGTCTATTTCATTGTCCTACTTTCCAATTATATCATGGGATAATGCATTTGCTCAAGCATGTTCTGTGTGCTAGTATTGTCTATGTATACTTTATTTTTATTGAAATCATATATTTATTTTATTTCCTGCTTTAGGCTCCCTGCTTTTCTCCCCTGTTTAATTGCTTGTACTGTTTGGTGGTTCCTTTCTACTGTTTTTCTTGAAGTTATGTCACTTTTGTCTCTTTCTAAAATATCTGTCTAGTGATGTTAAGCTCCATCGCTTCTGTTACAGGGTAATAATAACCTTCTCTTCTGGATGGTTAACAACTAAAGTTTTCAGACCAAAAATTAGATAAAAAGAAGGGCTGCAAGGATAGCCAATATTTTGGCTCTAGCCCTTCAAGATCAGTGAGGACTCAGGACATAAGAGAATCTGTGCTGTGACATCCTGTGACTCAGTGGTGTCCCAAATTTTCTGTTCAAGGAGATTATGGGACACAGAGGAAAAGTGATCAATGATGTACAGTATGTCTAAGGAAAGTCACCTAGAGAGAAAACATTCTCTCAGGCTTTCACAGAAAGCAAATTGGTCACACAATGGCCATGACTCATGCACATGGATGACACTGACAAAGGATCTACGAACTGCAGTACATGGTTTCAGGGTAAATCCTGAGGAGATTTGACAACCTTGGCAGATACAAAAGTTATGTTTTTAGTTACATAGGTCTTGCTTTAATGTGGTCTTAACCATTTAGCAGAAAAGTATAGCCACGAGGTCTAAAAAGTAATGCCATATTAATATGCTGAGTAATAATAAAAGGCTCAAGTTAACAACCTCTGACAATTGCAGTTCTGCTAATAACCCACAACTCTTATGGATTATTGGACTATATTGTATTTTGCTGAATTCAAATACCTACAATATTTGAACTGGCATCAAGTATGGAAAGGTCCTTTAAAGACTTCTTCAAATGCAGCTTCTCTAACAGCAATGGAACACCCATCTCTGACAAAACAAAACAAAAAAGGGGGATATAAATGAAAGACCATTTTGTATACAAAATAGTTTGGATCTATACATAGCTACTTTCTGTTCAATGAGAAGAGTTGTACTAATACTGTTTAGACAGGAGATCATGTTTGCATTCTTGTACTATGAACAACTACTATGAAGACAACAATATGCAATGTATTGATTATTGTAACTGTTCTACTAACCTTTTTTGAAACTGTTTCCTTGCTATTTATTTCTCATTAAAATTAATAAAAAATAAATAAAATATCTGCCTCTCCTCTTTGTAGACCTGGTTTGCTGGTCAATAACTTCATTTATTCTTTTTCACAGAAGTATTTAATCTCTCTATTAAATTTGATAGATTGTTTTGCAAGGTGTATGAATCTAGGTTGGAATTTATTTTCTTTCAGGACCTGAAATACTTCACTCCAAAGTCTTCATGATTTGATGATTTGTGTTGAAAAATATACTGTGATTCTGATCATCTTTCTATTATAGGTGATTTGTTTCTTATCTCTAACAGCTTTTAACATTCTGGGTTTTTTTTTTTTTGTTGTTGTTGTTGTTGTTCAATTTCTGGGATCTTGATTATTATGTGTCCGAATATAGATTATGTTGATTATGTCTAATTTAATTCTATATGCTCACTTAACTATATATCAGATTCTTTTCCCATGCTTGGAAACATTTTATGCTACTACCTCTGTAAATAATCTTTTTATTTGTGTTAACGTCTGCTGTTCCCTTTACACCTACAAATCTTCTATTGTTTTTCTTTTTTTTTCTCTATTGTTTTTCTTTGCTTCATCTTGCAGCTGTTGAATTTTTTCCTGGTTCCTTATTATTTTTAAGAGATTGTTCCTTTCTTAGTAACTAGCTGCTATGCTGTCTTCAAGGTCTGAAAGTTTATCTTCAGTTTATTCCAAGTGGTTTTGCCAGCTTTCAATGAGGTGCTTAATTTCCCAGATATGTTTGAATGTTTCATACACTCCAGTTCTTTTCTGTAGTGTTCATTCGTTGTTTCCATCATTTTTCTATTCTCCTCTATTCTTTGTTTTCCTTAGATGCACTGAGCAATTCTTTCATGATTGTTGTCATTTCTTTCTTCTTTTTTTTTTTTTTTACCTGAGAGACTATTTTTGATCTGACTTATTCTATAGCCTGATGGAGTTGTTTCTTTTCCTTAGTTACTATTATTTCAGAAGTTTCAGATGCGTAACTTCCAAGTTCTATGTCCCTGTCTCCTGAGCTTGTCCTGGTTGAGTTGAAGGTTCGAGATTGCCTTTTACTCCTTCATTTTGACATTTTCAAAGATCCTGAAACTCAGTCTTGCTGTCTGGGGCTCAGCATGTCTTCCATGACAATGCAGGCTGGAGTGGAAATGCAGCTCAGTGAGGTTCCTGAAATGGTGAAGGCCCAGGGCAGGGCTCCCCAAGCCCTGTGGGCTCAGCCTGGGCTCCACAATGGTGTGTGGTAGTTTGAAGCTCAACAAGGCAGCTGCAATTGTGGGGGTTCATAGGAGAGCAATGCCCCGGTGATGGTGGGATGCCAGGATGCAGGGAGCCAGGCTCCCTCAGTGGTGGGGGGGCACAAGGTGCAGCTCACCAAAGCCTCTGAAGATGTTTGAGACTCAGTGTAGTTTCTAAGACCATGGGAAGTAGCACAGCTTGTGGGGAGGGTGGGGCTCTGATTTTTCTTTTAATAGTCGCTGTTGATGTACTTTTAGGTTGTTTTTTATTTAATGTAGGTACTTGTTGCTCTAATCTCCCGTGTGTGTGTGTGTGTGTGTGTGTGTGTGTGTGTGTGTTTCTGTGTGTCTGTGTATATCTGTGTTATTTTTTAGTGCTGAAGGTTACCCTCAACTATACTGGGGAAGCTCTTTACCACTAAAGCACATCTCCAGCCTCTAAACCTCCCTATTACAATGGCTTTTTCTTTACCCCATAAGTTTTTATATGTTTGGTTTTCATTTTCACTTGTCTTGATTTATCTAATAACCTGTCACTCATTCAAAAAAAAGTATGTACTTTGATCTCCATGTGTTTGTGTAATTTCTAGTTTCTTTCGTTAATTTATAGTTTTATTCCATTGTGATTCCATATAGATTTGCTCCATGCTGATTTCAATTTTTTGAACTTATTATGATTTGTTCTGAGAATTAATACATGGTCTATCCTAGGGAAGTTCTTTGTGATAATGAAAAGAATGTGTATTCTGAAGCTTGTGGTTCTTCTTCATTGCTCCAGTTAATCTGTCCTCTGATGGTCATTGTTGCATTGGAGCCTCTCTTTGCCTTTAGCTCTACTATCTTCTTCTTATTCTTCCTCCTCCTCCTCCTCCATCTTTTCTTCTTCTTCCATTTCTTCTTCTTCTCCTACTTTCTTCCTCCTCCTCCTCCTCCTCTTCCTCCTCCTTCTTTTCATTTATGTATTTGGTACAGGGTCTCATTATGCAGCTTGGACTCATAGTAATCTGCCATTTTCAGCCTCCCCAGTGCTGGGATTACAGGCATGTGCCACCATGCTCGGACTTGGTAACTGGCTCAGCACACCCTGGGGGTGGTGAGGCCAGTGTAGAATGTGGTACAAGGGATGAACCCTGGTCCCTGTGCTTGCCAAAATAGGTGCTTGGTCTGCTGAGCTATCTCAGTGGCCCTCTTCTTTTCTTTTCTGTCTGTCTGTCTCTCTCTCTCTCTCTTTCTCTCCGTGTGTGTGTGTGTATGTGTGTGTGTGTAGTGACTGGGATCAAACTCAGTATCTTGTGCTTATAGCAGGCATTTATGCTACTGAGGTATCTCCTAGCCCCCTTTTCTTCTCTTGTTGGTCATATTTATGCTTTGGTGGTTTTCTGCATTGAAAAAGGTTTCATTGTTTTCTTTCATGTATCTCCTCTTCCTTTAGATTTTATAGTTTCATGTGTTTTCATGATACTACTTGTCTTTCCTTTGTTTTGGGATGTAAGACTCCCTTAAGCAACTTCATTAAAGCTAGTCTTTGATCATTTCCCCAGTTTTGGCATTCTCTTGGGAGGACTTTCTCATTTATTAAGGATAGTTTGCCAGCTGTTTTTGGGTGGGAATTACTTTCTTTTAGGATTGGGAATGTATCATTTCATTCCATCTTGCCCTGTGAGGTTTCTGATGAGATATCTGTGCTAATCTTTGGGAGGTCCACTTAGATGTGACTTAGTGCTTTCCTTCTTCAATTTTTAGTAGTCTGGCTTGTATTACATTATGGTATAGACTTTTTCTTCAATTTCTATTGAAGTCTCATTAGGACTCCAGAACCTGGATGCCCAAATGTTTCCAATATTGTGGGAGTTTTCAGTTGTTATTCTTTTTTTTTTTTTTTTTTTTTTTTTTTTTTTTTTTTTTTTTTTTTTTTTTTTTTTTTTTTTTTTTTTTTTTTTTTTTTTTTTTTTTTTTTTTTTTTTTTTTTTTTTTTTTTTTTTTTTTTTTTTTT